>JAPWLS010001791.1:0-61759 GCA_028551675.1 Tineola bisselliella
GATGTTGCACAATGAATCGTTATTGTGAACGATCGAGATAAATAGATCGTGGAACGAGTTCCACTCGGTGACTTCACCACGAAATTCCGGCAAGCTTAAAGGCGGTAGTTTTATCTTCGCGTGCGCGTAATTTGTAGTGTTGAGCGATTGTTCTCGGGCGACAGATTTGAGCTCATCAGCTGCGATTTTGACATCGTAATAAAGAGTGTTGAATTGATCTCTCATCCGCAACTCTGAGTCTTTATCGAATTTACCCGCTTTGTGCAAACATTTTTCTAATTTGCCCTGAATACGTGTGAAATCCTTTTTTAGGTTATTTAGTTCCGGTACTCTGCATTTGAATTGCGATATATTGTCTTTGGAAAATTTTAACATTTTTGTTAAATCGTTAAGAACGACTTCACGTTCAAAATATAGTTGGTTTAGTTCGTCCATGATCGTTTATACGATAAAAACACCAATATATTTGAAAATAGAAAAATATATACAATATATATGTACTTGAGGGTACGTACGTAAGTTTTCTATTTTTATTTTAAAATAGAAATTATGGAGGGTAATTAATTTATGCTTTTAGTGATACGATAAGAAACAGATTACATAGGCTAATTTCGCTATGCGGTAAGCTCTGTGATTATGTACACTGCAATGCACGTGAGAAAAAAGAAAGAAAAATAAGAAATATATGCGATGGAATCGGCTAAGAAGAATCAAAAAGAAAGATTCGACTGAGAACGGCTAAAAAGATTTTATATTCGGCTGAGAAGGACCAAAAATATTATGTTTGGTATAAAATGCTGGCTGACGGACAGTATGCAGGAATGGAAAAAAAGGGTACTCACGATGGGCTCGGCTTTCCCTCTCTTCCACTGTCGTCTCCGGAGCGATCCTTAGGTGCTGGTTTATTGTGTTAGTCGATTCTTCCTTTGATTGCGTTGAAATGGTGAATAGAATTACGGTGCACGATTTATTTGTCGGCGGTGATCCGAGCGCGTGCGTTCACGTAGTTGTTCCTAGTTACACACACTGTCGCCGAGAGGGCGCTGCCATCGGGACGAAATGAGGTGGCAGGGGGAACAGGAATGTTGCCAGCCAGCAAAAATAAATAATAAATATGGAAAATAATAATTTATGGATTTGGTACGGAACAAGAACTAAACTGTGATCTAAAATTAGACACACACTACGTCACATTACATGGTTTAAAACAGCGGTTCTCAAACTTTTTGGCGAAGGAAAAAGTCTTAATATAATTATAAACAACTGATTTATATGTATTTATGAATAATCATATTGCAATGTATTTTGCTAAAATAAGCCCTAGGCTTCCATGGAACACCACTTTGAGAATGGCTGGTTTAAAACAACTACATTATTTTACTAAACAATACAATATGCTACAAGTTTTGTAATAATAATGGTTATATTGTCTAATTCGGAATTCATTTAATTAAATTCAAATTAATTGATCTTTTGTAAATTAAAAAATTAAGATTGATAAAGTTCCAATTTTATTTCGTGTTTTTATTTTTAAAAAAAGTTTTAGATAATATTAATAATAAATAAACTAATATGCGTTTAAGAAGCATATTTTAAAAGGGATATTGGAAACTGTTAGGTATTTTCTGGTTAACCTTTGGGAGATGTTATCTCTTGATTGGTATATAGTGTAAAGATAAATATGAAAATTTTTATGTATGTATATATATATTTTAGCATGTTTTTTAATTATATAAGCTTTTTTTTATGTATTATATTGTGCATAAGTTTGGAGTCTAGATGGTTGGTTTTTTTTCAGGTGAATTTGGTTGTCTCAGTTGGTCTCCAGATGAGAAGCAACTGTTGTATGTTGCTGAAAAGAAAATTAAGCCGCAACGAGGTTACATCGTTAGGAAACCAGCTACGGAGTCTTGTGATTTGGTATTTTTTTTAGTTCGGATAACTTGTGTGTGTCTTTAAAATTTAATTAATTAACACTAGAACTATGAGCCGGTCAATATGACCTATTTTTACCAACCGGTCAAAATGACCGGATGACTTGTGCGTGCAAAGTATTAAATATAATTCAATAAATTGGTTGTAGAATTGTAAATAATAGCATTGTTTACAAAAAATAACGAGTAGGGTTGTATATAAAAGTGTTGTGAAGAATTTTTGAAACCGGTCATATTGACCGGTTAGTAGTTCTAGTGTTAATGGTGTATTGGTGGCAGGGTGAAGAGTATACCTTCAAACCTGATTGGGGTGAACAGCTTGTTGGGAAAAAGATGTCGGTGGTAGTCGTGTACAATATTGAAAGCGAAACGTTTAAAGTACTCGATTCTGTTCCGGAGCATCTTTGTCCTGCACACGTAAGTTAACCTGTTCTATTGAAACTACTCCAACATTAATTAACACGTTGAAGACCGCAAGAACAACATCACAGGCCCGCGTGCTCACGGGTGGACACTCGACGTGTTTTACTTGGGGGCCGCTTGTACACCGGTGGACATGATTTAAATACATACAATAACAAAAAAATATTTAAATAAATGCCAGTCCATATGTGAAAAATACGATTTTGCAATGCGGTCTTCAACGTGTTAAATAAGATCTAATAATAATAATAAAGGCTAGAGTATGGTTTGTGAGCATAGACAACTGTTACCATAGTCAAATCTGGTCTATAGGCAGCAGTTAATTGTACAGCTGATTCTGATATGTGACTAAGTCAGTCAAAAGTGGTGGTTCTACCCCCGGAACAGTGGGCTTATCACGAATTTAGTCCGTCAGCAATCGGGATCATGAATTTTTACTAACGACTAACGAGCACCAACAATCTATCAAATGAACAAAAGATCGAGACGTTCGAAAATTAATAAAAAGTATCTAAAATATTGTAGTTCCAAATCCGCACGTGGTGGCGCTGCTCAAATTTCCATACAAATCGCTTGAACGGCTCGAAAGCCAGACTAAAATTCGTGATAAGCCCACAGAATACCGGACCAATAACTTAAGTAAAAAGGAGTATGCTATAAATATTTGGTTGTTTGCAGGTAATATTTTCGCCTGATGGCAAAGGGGTTGTGGGGGTTGCCTTTGAAACGAATCCGAGGAGATATGGACTGATATTTTGTACCAATAGACCCAGTCATGTCTTCTTCATGGACTTTGACGGACAGTATGGTGAGCTATATAAACTTACTCGAATTTGATTATATGGAATATTTTTATCATATCCTTAACCCTTTGTCGGGCGCGGTCGATCTCACAGGCACAGCAATTATAGGTTCTATGAAGTCTTAGTTTTTAGCCTGATTTAAAGGGAAAGTTTTTTTTCTATTACTTAAAAGTAATCAAATTTATTCCTAAACGTTCCAATAAAAAAGATTGATTTTGATTTTCATCATAGATTTAATAATTAGAAAAAATTTAATCATCAATTTTCTCAACGAGCCCGTCAAGCACACCGCGCCTGATCTAAGGAGTTTTTGAAGGGTTAAGTGTACGGTCGACGATCTTTAAATGGATACAGATTGAACTTTGGACTGGAAGAAACAATCGTTAGAAAGGGATAGCTATATTCTTGTCGTGTCGAAGTTGGAGCATGTGTGAAAGGGATGCAAATATATCCTTCGTCGTTCACGACACCGCGATCGTTTCTCTTTCTATTCTATCGCTTATATACCTACAAAAACTATCCATTTGAATTTGTCTGTACTGTAGCTTTTTAATTTTTAGAGCGATTAACATCAGCGAAGTCGGCATGCCGTTCACCAAGATTCAATAACGCCGGTGATAAGCTCGTGTGGCTGCAGAGGTGGGCGGATGGGCCACATCATGCCTGCCATCAGCTGTTATGCGTTGATTGGCCGCTAAAGGACAAGGTATGTATGCTACTTTTTGTACAAATAAAAAATATGATTTGTCTTGTCGATGATATGTAAATAAAAGTTAGTTTTATAATTATTTCTTTCGATATTTCACGAAATAGTTGAGTTTAGTTTACTTATATTTGTGTATTTTATTTATCTAAATGGCATTGCCCGATACTAATACTGCTTCTTCTATGACAATTGGTTATCTGGAAGAAATTACTTTTAGTGATAAGATCGTCAATTGCTCTAAATCTGTTTCCTATGAATTAATTTGTATCAGCATTGTTATTATTATTTTTTTAAAGCAATAAAGTATTTAATATTATTATTATTTAAATAATCTCTTTGGACCTAGGACGTTAACCCATTACTTCCCACTATTCAATTTTTAAGACACTATATTCAATTTTTTTTAAACTTATTCAGTGTTTTATTTTTTATTGTTTCTGATGAAATTCGTATTTTTATACTATTTTTCTGATGAAATATTTTTTTTAAATTGATCATTTTTGTTGCCTCAAAAAAACCATAATGTTCCGATTTTATATACCGTAAAAAGAAAACAGTAACCAACTTCAAAGTTCATAAAAATGATTCTTAGACTTCTTAAATATATATACTTAATCTAAAAATAAAAACAAAATATAATTTATATCCCCATTGTCATATGTTATAGGACAAGCTGACTCAGCGTTAAAGAATTTAAAAAAAAATTTAAAGATTTCACTAAAAAATTCCAATGCTTTCGACGCTTGGGCAGGAATAGGTTAATAATTGTTTATGATTATTTCAGCCGAAAATATTAATAGATTTCGTTGAGAAGTCTATGCCGGTGTGCAATGGTGAATTTACCGGCCTCTATTGTCTATCGTTGCCAAAAAGGTGTTTTACGTCCGAAGACAAACAGATTGTGTTTTCGACACCGCAAAGGACTGAAACGCGCTCATTTTTCTACGATTTTGGTAAGGCTTTTTTTTGTCTATAATTTCTTAAATTAAATAATAATAAATAATACTTTATTCACACTTTATACGCATATACATAAAGAATTCACCGATGGTTCTCAAAGTGTTCTGTGGGACCGATAATTAACTAATGGTTATGACTTACTTAATATAGACTTAAGTTGTATTTTTTTTTTTATTGCTTCTATTTTAGTCCCAAGGAAATATGCTTGTGGTATTTTCCTTTTTATTTGGGACTTTTATTTGGGACCATGGGCTTAGCGCCACCCTGGCTCTAACCTGTAAGGTACCTAATCAAACCTAAAAAAACTTAATTATCTAGGTACTAACTACAATACTTAACACTAGATTTACCAGACCAGTCAAAATGACTGGTCTTGCTAGATCAAATTAAAATTCCTACTACGTGTAACATTTTCTTTAATTCTTCTAATCTTCTTTAATTTATAACAGAAGAATTTGTAACAAATATATACTTTTTTGGTTTTGGTAGAAGTAGGCATATTTAAGCTGGTAAATCTAGTGTAATATCTGCAAGAAAGTTCACACTCGACAGCATTATTTTAGGCTGCTGCCCCACCCTGAGCCCATGGCTGGCTAGGCACATGATATATACCTCATTGTTAAAATGTTCGTGATAGTAATATATAATATTTATTAAGCTATGTAGTTACTATAAAAAAGGGGGGTATTTGTATTTTAATTGTAACTTTTAATTTGACGTGAGTTATATAAGCAAAAAATATATCTTAATTAGCTAAATAACTGTATTGCCTAATTTTCTTAATTGCCTATTTATCGAAATACTCAAAAAATACTTGTTATCATGTTTTGAAACATATGATATATTTAAGTAATAAGAAATCACAATGTATGTTGCAGATACTGCGAAAATAACTGACATGTCAAATAAAGAGGTCACTGGTTCGACAACCGTTTTAGATGTGAACAAGGATCTGGTGGTTGCTACGCGGACGAACTTGACCACGCCAACTGAGGTAAACATATACACTGCGATAGAAAGAGAAACGATCGCAGTATCGTGAACGGTAAAGGAGATATCTGCATCCCTTTCACACATGCCTCAACTTCAAACGTTAAGAATATAGTTATCTCTTAACGAGTTTCTTGTGGTCTTCTTCTCGTTATGCCTTTCCGAAGCCATTGTAGAGTCTAACCTAATAAACTATTTTCATTTCATTTCTAATGATTGTTTCTTCCTGTCCAAAGTCCAATCTGTATCCATTTGAAGATTATCTACAATTTTAATTTGGTTGCGATTGCTTCGTTCTTTATAGTTCTATGAAGAGTAATGCAATTCTCCCCTTCTAATATTGTATTTTTTTATAAAAATTTTTTTTTCAGCTAATAGTAACACGTTTACGTGATAATGGTAAAGTGAATTGGCAAGTATTGGAGCATAGAGAAGAGATGAAGAGTTACAGAGTTGATTATCTTGAGGTCAATACTGAGCTTGAATCTTTGCGTGAGTGTCTTTACGTTTCAGGATTCTGTTAACATGGTACACTTCACGGGTGTGCAGCTTGAAAGTGGTGTTACCACTCTGGGATTGCAGTCTGCAGTGGCGTGGCGAGCTTAACTCTCGCCCCCCCCCCTTTCCAAATTAAAAATATATAGCGCCCGGGCATAATGTCCCCCCCCCCCCCCCACAAACCCCCTCACTACGCAACTGTCTGCCTACTACTCTTTAAATGACATACTTGTATTTATTAGATAAATACAAGAAGAACAGTGTAAAATTCAATTGTAATTGTTTATTTTTTGAAATAAATAGTTTACTTTAGGTTTTTAATTCTTCTAGAGATCAAAGGTCATGTAATAATCACATCGAATTAAATTGTAGCTTCGATTCCTGCTATCTACATGGGACCAAAGGAAGTTAGAGACGATGTCAAGCTACCACTGATTGTTTGGCCGCATGGGGGGCCACATTCGTGTTTCACGAACTCGTACAGTCTCGAAGCGGCGCTGTTTGCCAAGTTAGGTGGGTATAGATCTCCCCTTTTAACCTTTATCTACTGAGGTGGGGGCCTCAGGTTTTGAGAAAATCAGTCTAATTAGTTAATTTGTTGATTTTTTATAATAATTTTATTTATTCTGGCTGATTTATGATCTCATGTGATATTGATATATGATAGTTAATTATATACAAATAAATTATAAAAAAATATTTTACTGAAGCTAAATAAAAAACCCTAAAGATTTTTAAATACAAGCACACATATATACGGGTCTCTGAGGGCCCCCACGTCAGTGTTTACGTGAAATTAAATCCACCTCAGTAGTTAAAGGTTAATAAATATACTATCTTGATATCCAGGGTGTCCTGTAAGGAATGGACCAATGAAATGTTGGCCATAGAAGGTGTTGTTGCGTATCTGGGGGGCTACTCAGGTATATCGGAGCTTTCGTGATACGAACGTCACTTCTGTATCTTACATGAATTTTGACACATAAGCCCGTAAAAAGTCCTGTCAAACGTCCGTAAGATATGCTGTGAGTAGCCTATTCGTAATTTCATGAATGATTATGGACCCATAAGTGTTTCTGAGTAGAAAACGCTCGTAGTTTCGTCCGAAGTTCGTGCGCCTGAGTAGCCCCCCTGAAACACTGTACTTTATTGTATAGATATAATTTTATTATTATTTTTCTACTTTTTATTGTTTAAAGATATTAATTTTTAATCACAAAATGTGTAATATGATTGGTTGTGTTAGTGTTAATTAGACCTGCAAGCTAGCAACACTTAAACCATAAAAGGTGAATAACAAAAATCAGGTTAAATATAGACTAAAATGACGTTCTGTGAGATGTCAGATGATAGTGATTGTCTATGGTATTTGATTATGTCTTAAAACTCACTGAAAGGGGCCGTAGTATAATTGTATTATTTTTAAAAAAACCATTGCTTATATCAAATATCCAGATTAAACATTAATTTGCATATTTTTCTTTCTGTTATTCATATAGTAATAACTAATAAGTAACGATTTCTTATAAATGCATGTAACAGAACGTAATGACAGCTAGGTGACAGTAGGCAGTTGCAATGAATTATTGTCATTGGTTAAATTCACGTCAACAATATTTCGAGTTTGTGATTGGTCTATTTTGTTTCGTATGACTGAGTGACATTTGGAGTTTTGAACTCTACTCAGTGAATCTATGCTTGAGAGTAATTTACTGATCTGACTTACTTTGTAATTTAATTGTTATTTGTTGATTTTTAACCCTTTCCACTCCATGTTTTTTTTTTGTTTTTATTCCACCAGCTCCAATATTACGTTTTTTTTAACTTTTAGGGGGTACTTTCGTATTTTGTAAATAAAATTGATTTTTTCTTATATGATAAACTTTATTTTATGAGTAATTACAGGATACTATATTATAATTCTTAATTCTAATCTTTATAATCCCTTTTAAAAATCCTACCTTTTTTAAAATTGTTCACAAAAAGAAGTATTACACTATGTCGAGAGACACTCGACATTGGAGTGGAAATGGTTAATACACAATTTACATTTTGTACTTATTGTTTGTGATTTGATATTGGCGCGAAAAAGACAAGTTTTGCAATATTATTTTTGTGAAAGAATTACTGATTCGACTGGGTCACACGCGACTGTTGATTACTTCATTATTCAAAATTATTCCAGGATTCGCTCTCTTGCAAGTAAATTACCGAGGGTCGACAGGTCAAGGCCAGTCATGCGTCGACACGCTTCCCGGCCGGGCTGGACTTGATGACGTCACGGATTGCAAAAACGCAACAGACGAAGCTGTCAAAAAGTTCCCCATAGATGAGACTAAATTACTTCTCTATGGCGGCTCGCATGGGGGCTACCTGGTGACCCATCTGAGTGGGCAGTACCCTGATAGATACGCCGTCGTTGTTACACGAAATCCGGTTATTGATATTGCTATAATGGCCGGTTCTACGGATATCCCTGATTGGTGAGTTTGATGTCAAAATTGGCGGGGAAAACCATAGACCAGCCATTCTCAAAGTGTGTTCCGCGGAACCCTAGGGCTAAAATACTGCAAAAAATACCTACCAAAGGGAGATTATAAGGTTACATCTAAAAATTCCAACTAAATATTACGTAATATTACATTGCAATATGATTATTCATAAATACATATAAATCAGTTTTTTATAATTATATTAAGGCTTTTTCCTTCGTCAAAAAAGTTTGAGAACCGCTGTCATAGACAATTTGTTGTTGTTTTATTTTTGGTGTACACAATCCGTTGTCAAGTCCCATAGACAATTCTATCCTTTTTTATGTAGTTTTAAACTAACTTGGTATAGGGGAGATCTGTATATATGTTAGTTAGGGTATAGTGGTCAATGAAAGTGTTTTATTATGATTTTATATTCATGCCTAGTTTATTAAGTGTAGTACAAAATTTTGATGAAATGCATATGTGAACATTATAGCGTCCATAAATTATAGAAATTAGGACTTTTTTAAATTAGAATTTTGTTAAAATTTTTCCCTTTATCCATTCGCTGGGTCCTAGTAAAATTGTAGTATCAACAATATATTAATTTTTACAACGAAACGATTTAAAGTTGTTATTGTGCATAGTTTGTTTGTGTAGATTGCCAAAATGTTACTTCCGATTCTATTAATAGGATCCGGCGATATGTTTGTCGTTATTCTCTAGGTCAGTGTTTCCCAAAGTGAGACCCACGCCCCACAGGGGAGCAATTTGATTGTAAAGGGGGGCAATTCGAAATGGGTTTAACCCTTTCGCTTCGGGCTATTTAAATGCAATACTAGATTTCGGTGTCAAATTTAACGAAAAAAGCAAATTCTTAAATAATTGCGGTAAATAACTATTAGGTATAATTTCGCTTGACGAGACTAAAATATCAATTGGGTGTTTGGTTACATAAGGGGGGCATAAGAATTTTAGAAAGACTAAGGTTTAGAAAAATGTTGGGAAACACTGCTCTAGATTGTAATATATAGTCTAATATTTGACCGTTAGGTTTTGCAAGCCTCCGTGTTAACTACAGAGGCTCGTCCGGTCAGGGAGAGGCATCTATAAACTGTCTTCTCGGAAATGTAGGCAACTTTGACGTGAGCGATTGTCTTCGCGCTCTAAATGAAGCGAAAGAGCGAGACGGAAGACTGTCTCAGGTTTTCTTGTACGGAGGAAGCTTTGGTGGGTTTATCGCTGCCCAATTGGCGGGAACCCAACCTGACTTGTTTAGTGCGGTGGTTCTGAGGAATCCGGTGATTGATTTAGCTACTAAAGGGCCGATGTCTGATTATCCTGACGGGTGAGTTGTCTATGGAAATTGTCTATGGGTTTGTCTACTAACTCGAAATACTTATTTTAGATGTTTGTGTCGGTCACGTGTCAAATCATGTTTGAAATTTTATTCTAAGTTAGGTTAGAAAGTCATGATTATACATTAAAGCTACTACTCGCCCATAGATGGCGCTTTGTAGTTTATAACTCACATTTGCATAAAGTTAGCGTTTGCTGGGATATAATATAAATAGATTTATTGATGTATTACTTTGCAGGTGTGCGGTCGAATCTGGCTTTGAATATTCCGAGAAGGGGCCGTTGTCTGAATTGGAGCTAATTGCGATGCGTCGCTGCTCCCCCATTGCGCATGTGCACAGAGTGAAGGCCCCCACTGCCATCATGTTGGGCTCCAATGATAAAAGGGTGCCGTGTCATCAGGGAATAGAATATTACAGACGGTTGAGAGCCAATGGTTGCGAAACTAAGTAAGTTATGTTACGGAATTAACACGATCGCAGCTCCATCCAGTGCTGAGTAGAAACACATTTAAGAATTAAAGGAAATTATTTAAATATATATTGCTTATAATTCCCGCTACAACATTCAATAATTTGTCTCGACGCGTTTCGCCACTTCACGTGACATCAGAATACGTGCGGTCGCTTCGGCTTCGCTTCGACTGATTTTTCGCTGTGCTTACGGTATATATATATATATATATAGTGTCTGCCTGGTGACTGGTAGCTTGGGAAGCAGCGGTGTCCTTCTTCGAGGGTGCTTCTAGAACGTTCGCGATGAGTGGCGCGAACAATTTGTATAATAATCGATTTATAAAATTTTTGTTTCAGGTTATATTTGTATGAAGACAATCATTCTCTGTCAACGCAGTCAGTTGAAATAGACAACTTGATTAACGGCATCGTTTGGTTCTATAGACATATGGCGAAAGAGTAATGCGTTTATGTTGACCTTTTTTTTTTTGGTAAAGATGTACATATATATTTAGAAAAACTTATGTGATATAATATTGCGGATTAAAATGGAATAAAAATATAATCATCACATTGTATTGTGGCAATCAAAAGAACTGTAAAAAACAAGAAAGATGATATTGACAATAAATGTCAAAACACCAATCTTCTTAAATAAGTATTTTCGGCCTGTAGAATGGACCGCCATATATATCTATATATATAAAAGGAAGTTGTGTTAGTTACACTAATTATAACTCGAGAACGGCCGAACCGATTTGGCTGAAAATTGGTGGGGAGGTAGCTTAGAACCAGGAGACGGACATAGGATACTTTTTATCCCGTTCGACTGCGTTCCCGTGTGGCGTGACATAAAACGTCAAAGGGAATAAAAATTGTTACATAATTAAACTACAATTGTCACTTATGTCATTGTGGTTGAAAATAAATAGCTTTTCATGTTAAAACTGCATCTATATTTTATTCATAATGCAAATAACGATGTCGATCGGCAAGTATTGTATTGAACAATCATTATGGCAAGAAAACGTACGTACTCTCAGAAAAAGTGTCGAGAAACATGACATCGGGAAGAAGGTGAAACAATCTACAAGTTTTCTTTACAACTACGTAGCCTTGCTGGTTATTGCGAATTTGGGAACACCCTTGGAGACTATCACGATAATTTAGAGGAATGTCCAGACAGAGGCAAACGCTGTAGGTTATGCGGAAAGAACAACCACTTCTCAAAAGTGTGCATTAGTAGCGGAAAAGCAATGCATAAATAGTTTCGAACGAGACGTTTAGCACGACACAACACGTCTAGCGAATCTAGCGACAATGAAAGCAACCAAACGTATCCAGTGAATAAAAAAGATTCGCCAACTAAGGTAATGATACCAACTAAGTGAAATGTTGTTTGGAAGATAAATGCGCACTACGTTTGATCTTCTTAAGCTAAGCGTTAAGGAAGATCTTGAATGAGTTGGGTTATTCCAGGAACTCAGGCCATCAGTTAAAGAAACTATTCCGCCAGAATATTCGATTGGAGACATGGTCTGGGTTAACAAATCTATAGGGAAAGTCTTTGAACCAGGGATTACATCAAAACGCACCGGGCCTTACTCCTATCAAGTTGAAATGAACAATGGAGTAATCAAACGGAAACACTCTGATCAACTTAGGCGAAGGAAACTAACGATAAGAACAACGATGATAATGATGTCATTCGTAACGATAACAGTTTGGAAACGGAAAACGATACTGTGAGTAACAACAAGAAGTCGAAGAATTATTCCTATTATAGTCGTGGATCAAAACGAGGTAGGGGTGATGTCAATGATCATGTTTTACCGGACACGATGACTTATCAACCTGGTGCATCAACTCAAATCACACAACAAAGTTTATCAGATGGACACGGAGACAAATCAGCTGGATCTCCTAATGCTCAACAGTAGGATCTTGAACAGCGGGAGCGTCAATCCTCAACATCTTCAGCATTAAACGAGGCACTACGTCGTTCCACACAACGACGTAAACCTCCTGCGCGTTTCAGATATTGAGCTTTCAGGAGGAGTAATGTTACATAATTAATATTCTAGGCTTAAAATACTATTGCCACTTATGTCATTGTGATTGAAAATAAACAGCTTTTCATGTTAAAACTGCATTTATATTTTATTCATAATGCAACAAAAGTCATTATAAAACGTGATATAGCAAAAACGTATCTGAGACGGAATAACAAAACGCAAATGACAGCTAAACGTAATTTTGTCTATGGTTAAGTATGGTTGAAAATTTCATAATTATAAATTTTGTCAGAAATTAATAAACATCAGTAAAAATCCAAAATCTGTTTATTTATTGCTTCTAAGGCGGAACAAAGTTCGCCGGGTCAGCTAGTAGTTTATATTTCTAACAAGTTTGTTGGCATCAGGGTCATTAAAAATTAGTTAATTACATATTATTATTTTTTATTATTAATATTTTTATATGATTACTTTTATTAGTTTTGTGAATGTTTGTTTTATTTATTCAATTATTAAGATTTAATTTACAACAAAATATATGTTAAAATTATTGTGTATTTTTGTATTGAAAAATTATCTTAAAGCGAATACCTAACAAGTAAAAAATCATGTTTAATATACAGAAATAAAGCTATGTATCAGTATTGTACTACGTTTTATTATAGACACTACATGCATATCTGCAAAATAGAACATCCCTTTAAAAACGAAATTAACTTAACTCATAAAGGAGATATAGCCCTCAATATAATTTGTACTGAATTACCCCTATTTTATGCCCCTACCTGTAATTATTGTACGAAAACACCTGCTATACGACATGTGGGGTTACTAATAAAATTCATATATTACGGTTTAAATACCTGTGGGCTTATCACGAATTTAGTCTGGCTTTCAAATCGAGCTGTCACAAGTAAAACGGATCCGTTAGCAATCGGGATCATGAATTTTTACTAACGACTAACGAGCACCAGCAATCTATCAAATGAACGAAAGATCGAGACGTTCGAAAATTAACAAAAAGTAAAATATAGTAGTTCCAAATCCGCACGCGGTGGCGCTGCTCATATTTCCATACAAATTGCTTGAAGCGAACTCGGTTCGAAAGCCAGACTAAAATTCGTGATAAGCCCACTGGTTACGCCACTCGTTTTAACGAGGAACTTCCTAAAACGTCGAAATTAGATGAGGTTAGTTGGTTTTTCTTGTTATCCATACAATTATACACTCCATGTAGCATTACAGCCACTCTAAGTAACAATACGAAATTATTAAGCAATAAACAGTGCTTTCTAAGTTGCAGAAATTAATAAGAACTGCAGTTGTGTACGTTCTTTATACTTTACTAGCTTTTACCCGCGGCTTCGCTAACAGTTAAGTCATTAAATCAATTGGAAACTATAGTAAAAAATATAGACTTTTTTAAATAAAAAGTATCTCCAAAAATATGTGTACAATGTTTCATGATGATCGGTTAAGTAGTTGTTGCGTGAAAACGTAACAAACAAACTCACATTCACATTTATAATATTAGTAGGGATTAGTAAATACATATGTATTGTAATAGTAAAATAAATTTGACTTTTCTTTTCTTTTTACAACTCTCAATAACGCCGCAAAATGCGCAATCCCTTAAGGGTTGTTATATAGAGTTTAAACTGTAATTACAAGTTATATTCGTACTGGACTCCAATAGAGAGCTTTTACCTATCAAAGCAAATATAAATGTAATAAATTATTACAATCAATTTGATTTAGCTGCTGTCTACTGGCATTGTCCACTTACATACTAATGTCATAATAATATATAATAAATCTACTATGATGTAGAAGAATAGCTGCTGTATAGGGGCATTGTCATCCTATTGTATACCTAAGGGCAAACATAAAATGAAATTGGCTATGTCCAAGCTTTATTATCTATAAGATATTCATCTAAGCCATTTATTGTATATAAATACATATAATTAATAATACATAAAAACTACTTTTACTTAACTCGCCCATAGATGGCGTTGTGTGAAATATAACACACATTTTAAGTTTATAAAATTTAGCATGTGTTCCAACATGTTTAGTGGGAACTTTAATATGAATTTACTTATATTAATGACGTATAATACCGGTTAATTAAATAGTTAAAAATCGTATATTATACCTACCGATATACTACATTTTCGGATTCAAAAGTTCAAGTGAAGTTGAAGTAGTTTATATATTTTCTGCTGACTATTCGGTTTATTATTTTATGCTAGTTTGTTTAATACAAAAATACTCGTTTTTCAATTTTAAAAACACTCCAAGTATTAAATATTTAAATTCACCTTTTTGTATGTGGTTTAGGATATTTTAAGAGGGTTGCATTGTGGGGTGAAACAGCCCTGTTGCAGTGGCGCGGAACGTGCCAGGCGCGGGACAAAATAAACAGGAAGGAACGGATGTGATCACATAGTAAAATTTATTGGGTACAAAATTTATGTTTTCTTTAGAGATTTAACAAATATAAATATTAGAATTATTCTGTTTCTTCACTCTTATGCGTGTACGATCGTTGTGTGACAAGGACAACAGACAGTTGCTCTGTTGTTTTTTTTTGTTGAGATGCATCAACTTTTTAAATCTACCGTCATTTTCTTGTACATATATTGTCTAAAGTAATTCGTTGCGGTTTACTATTTTGTTTATTTTCCGATGATTCGAAAGCATTGCAGTCATCGTGGTCAAGCTTTCGAAACGTTACATTAAATTAGCCAGCATAGTGGGGGTGACCGAAGATAATATGGTTGGTCTGGCACTTATGAAGCAGTTATTTCCGCTCACTGACCTTTTATCATCAGGCGATGTGTAGTCATGCACTAGGCAACTATATAAAAAATAATTATAATAGTATATGTAATCGTTTAGTGATTCAGTGATTATATATAATCATATTATGATAATTTAATAATAATACATTATAAAATTTGCTTTGGGGGTAGGTAACTAGCACATACAAAATCCAAACTTTGGCGATCTTAATTGTCATAATAATAATAACTCTTTATTGCACAAATTAAAGAAAATAAAAAACAAAAGGCGGCCTTATCACTGAGTAGTGATCTCTACCAGGCAACCAACCTTAAGGTAGTAAATCGCGAATTTAATTGGGGTTAAGGGTGCAAAAAAAAACAAAATATAATAATATATACCAATGAATAATAAAAATATTACAAAAAATATACATAAATACATACATATACTACTAAAATAAGAATAAGTATATAATTAAAAGAAATAATAATAATAAATAAATAAAGTAAAAAAGTGACAATAATAACACAGACAGTTTTACAGTGAGAGATAGTGTTCACGCAATAACTTCTTAAAGACTGTGATAGAAGGCGCGTTACGCACATACAACGACAAAGCATTCCATAATTTGGCGGATTTGTCATAGGAGAAACAGTGTTAGTAGCTGGTAATGCAAGTTAGGATGATATGTGCGGACTATAGCTACAAGTATTCACAAGTACCTGTCCATTAAGGTCAGTGTTGTTTCAGTGTTCACGTTGTTTATTTTACATTAATACCGACTTGACGGTGTACAAATATTATGACGAAGGACTAATAGACCGCACGCCCCTTTTGTACATACTTGCGTACTTTTATAAAATGGAATGAAAGTAGTTTATTAGCATAAGCACTAAAAGCGTGCACTTGCTTGTCGTTAGACTCTACAATGACTTCGGAAAGGTGTATGACGAGAAGACTACAAGAAACTCGACAATCACAGCCTGTTATTTAAAAATGTCCCCATTTGGTTTATAGTTTTAAAAAATATCCACGAAACTTGTATATAATATATTTTTTATTTATTGAAATTAGCTTAGATTATAGCTTAGCTAATAAGTTAACTGTATAATTGGAATCTATTAAGAACGCAATTAGTAAATATAGGAAAAGGAGATTATTCTGCCAATATTTATGAGTGGTACCTGATATCTTCTTACCTCGTTGCAGACGCAGAAGATTTGTTACAATGTTTTTATTCTTCTCCAGTTTAACATCAGATGGAGTGAGGTCACCAGCGTCAGTGTATAAAAAATATTATTTCCAATCGGCATGCAAGCGGTAGGCTGTCTTCACAAAAGGTTATTTCCCTTTCAGGTGATGACCTTTGTATTGTTCTGGTGGTCTCATTAAGAATTGATTGTCGCTCGATTGCGTCTTTCATGTTTACTAGGAATTTGGAAATGTGAAATTAATAAAATTACATTTGGTCAGGACAAAGGTTTCTATGTTTGTCAAGTCCTAATTTATTTCTATATTAACACTAGAACTACCAACCAGTTTCAAAAATTCTTCACAAGGCTTTTATGTAAAACCTTACTCATTACTTTTTGTAATCCAGCCATTCTCAAAGTGGTGTTGCTTCCGCTAGGGCTAAAATACTGCAAAAAATACCTACCAAAGGGAGATTACATCTAAATATTCCAACTAAATATTACGTAATATTACATTGCAATATGATTATTCATAAATACATATAAATCAGTTTTTTATAATTATATTAAACCTTTTTTCTTCGCCAAAAAAGTTTGAGAAGCACTGTTGTAAACGATTCTACAATAAATTTATTGAATTATATTTAATACTTTGCAAGCACAAGTTTGATCGGTTAGTAGTTCTAGTGTTAAGTAAAGAGCTTTCTTAAACATACATTCACTGTATAGGAAAAAGTTCTACTAAGGTTAATGACCTGGTATAACCTTTTTTGGTAGAGTTTAAGGGTAGCTAGCATCTTTAACTGCGTGTTTATACGGATTTTGTTACGATAAACAGTTTTTACTTGTAAATTTATGCTTAAACTGATAAGTAACTTGGTCAATAGCCTCACGGCTTCAATTGCGACGTAATTTAGCAGTGGAAAAGTTCAATATAAACAAGTGAATATACATACAGTTACCTATATACAGTGCCAACTCCTTATAACGTCGAAATTACATCGGTTGGTATATCTCATTATTCATTCAATAACTCTACGTAGCGTCACACATACTCTATACGCAATAAACGTTGCTATTTATATCAATACTAGCTGTTGCCCGCGGCTTCGCTCCCGTTAAGAAGTATTATTATTAATTAGGTATAGTTTTTGCGGCTATATTTTTGTTTAGCGTGTGTAAAAACGTCTTCATCATAGTAGCTCCAATCTTTAATTTCAGTTCAATCAGTCGAAAATCTAATAAGATTTATACAAACTTTCATCCCCTATTTTATCCCCTTAGGGGTGGAATTGATCAAAATCCTTTCTTAGCGGATGCCTACGTCATAACATCTACCTGCATGCCAAATTTCAGCCCGATCCGTCCAGTGGTTTGGGCTGTGCGTTGATAGATCACTATGTCAGTCAGTCACCTTTGAGTTTTATATATATAGATATATATTTAAAGATAATTTTAAAAAATTGTAATATAGTAAGTGGAACCATCGAAAATCGTACTATTACTGTTTTAATATAATAATTAAAAAAATCTTCTTTTCATGTAACGACAACTCTCAATAACGCCGTAAAATACACCCTTAAGTGTCGTAATTGTCGTAATCGTGTACTTACATAGTACAATATTTTCATACCGATAATGCGCCACCTGGAGTTAACCATGCGATAAACGTCGTTCTTGATAACCATGACTAATTGTCTGTATCGAGTGGTGCGTGGTGGATGCGGGCGTCGTAGTGGGCACCAGAGCTTGCGGGTGGGTGGTATCGATCGCACACCTGTTCGCCCCACACTAGCCGGCTCGACGTCGCCCGGTGCGCACACCACTACCACCAGCTAAGAGGGGCGCGGGGTCACTTGACCGACGCTACGTCATCGCGCTAAAATCGATCACAGTCCGGCATCTTGGACGATCGCACCACGAACGACCCACCACACTATTTTCAGGTATGTTTCATTAAAAACTTATTTATATTAAAAAACAAATAATTTTAATGTGTTATGTTTTTATATTCATTGTTAAAATACGTCGTGTCGCGTAAAAGGTGGCGGTTTGCTTTGAATGGAAGCGGTGACTCATCAATTTCTTTGTCGCGTTTTCAGTTTCACAAGCTATGTAGACGAGCGTCATGCATATTACAACGGGATTATCGCCGGCATCCGGAGAGATGCTGGACTCGAGCATGCTGCAGCTGTATGGCGACGGAGTGGACCAATGCAGCACTTACTTCACCGTGGACCACCTCGCTGTACCCGAGTCCTCTCATACTGTTGAAATTGAATACGTGTACGAAACACCTGACGTTGTTGATGAAGATACCAAAGTGGACACGGCACCCAAAGTAAAACCCAACCCTCAAAAGCCTAAGGACATTAAAAAGCCTATAAAACCTAATCCGATGGAAGTGGATGATTCGGAAACCGATTTAACTAACCTAACTTGGCTGCAAAATATAACAAATATAATGTCAGTGCCTACGTTTCCGATTCCGCCAGTGTCACCGGATCCGCAGGTGAAACCGCCGCAGAACACTAAACTGCAGAAGTTTAACCAGACAATAGCGAAGTGCCAGAAAGACTTCATGGAAAATCGTGACGAATACAGAAGTAATGTGAATTTGAAGCCTCCTTACTCATACAGTACGTTAATTTGCATGGCAATGAGGTACAACAATGATAAATTAACATTATCGGCCATTTATTCGTGGATACGGGAAAATTTTAAGTACTACAGGAACGCGGACCCCACGTGGCAGGTGAGTGGCAGCAGTGTAGGGGAAATGTTCCCCTCACCAATTTAATAAACGATGAATCTGCAATTCTGATAAGATTGTGTATCTAATTGGATATTGGTAAAACAATATTGGTTATCATTCGAGTGGTTATAAGTGATATTAAGATATTGGTTAAACACGGCCTCTGTGACGAGGTTTTATTACAGGGTAAAACGTATGTTCATTGATAATTTAAAAACAGTATTTGTTTCGAGCTTGGGGTGTTATGTCCTTGAATAGGTGATTAAAGAAGCTATTGAAATTGAATTTAAAACCTTTTCAGAACTCAATCCGTCACAATCTATCACTAAACAAAGTGTTTGTGAAAGTGGCTCGCTCCAAACAAGAGCCTGGTAAAGGTGGATTTTGGAAGCTCGACTTGGCCCATTTGGAAGGAACGAAGCGAATTTCCAACCGACCTCACAAGAAGAAAAGCAGGCCAGCACCTCCAGCCGCCACCATATCGGAAGAAGCCGCGGCTGTAGCCAACATTACTGGAGTGTTAGATGAAGTACCGGAGATTCAGCTATCTGATTTTACTCTGGAAGTTGTTCAGCCACTTCCAGAAGTTCAGATTGAGACAAATATTGGAGCTAACGTGATCGTAGAACCTGTTGCTCCACCTCCTCTAATGCAGGAAGATGATTTGACAGCCTTACTTCTAAATCCGACCGAATGGGATGATCTGCAATTGGACATGCTGGACAATTATTTAGATTCCTGCTTCAAGTAAGTCTTTGTTTTATATTCATTCAACACTTAAAAATGCCTGTGATCACTTTGAAGTAATGCAATATTTCTTTACAGTTAAACTGGATCTATCTCTGTGCATATACTAACCTCAAATACAGTGCAAATTGAGTCATGTGAACGTGTACCTTTATCAATGTTCGTAAGCCGACTATGACCAAATAATTTTCATTATTAACTGTATAATAATTTAAAAAAATACATGAACGTTAATAGTAATTACGAAATAATTTTAATTAAAAAAGAAGAATTTTAAATAGATTTATAACTTTTTTCTCAAATAACTTTTTAATCTAAGCTCTCCAAACTTCAAATTGATCATGGTAATTTAACTTATAAATTTTTGTATAGAGTTCTAAACTGTAGTTGTCGAGATGTTTTTTTTAATTAATAATTTTCTAGTCTTGAAAAATAGTCATTATTGTTTTAGTCAATAGTTTTAAGTTATTCGTGGATATTATTTTATTAATATTTAAAAAATTGTGCTTACTATCGATCTTTCGTGAGCAAACACACATAAAGCGCAAAAAGACAGGCCCGTATAAAGAAACTACGCTTTAATTAGAGTCCAAAACTTCAAACTTCAAACGTCACATAACGAAATAGACCAATCACACGTTTTGAAACGATGTTAGCGTGATTTTTGACCAATGATAATAATCCATTGCAAATGTCTACTGTCACCTAGCTGTCATTGCGTTCTGTTACACGCATTTATAAGAAATTGTTTCAAGTGTTACTTATTAATATATAAATAACGGAAAGAAAAAAATTCAAATTAATGTTTAAAGTGAATATATTGTATATATAAGTATATGCAACATATTACTATTTTGTTTTGATTACTGTCTAATGGTTGCTGCGTATAATATGGAATAAAACGGACTCAAGTAATGATGAGGTGGTCACAGTACTTTCTGAATACTGTGGGCTTATCACGAATTTAGTCTGGCTTTCGAATCGAGCTGTCACAAGTAAAACGGATCCGTTAGCAATCGGGATCATGAATTTTTACTAACGACTAACGAGCACCAGCAATCTATCAAATGAACGAAAGATCGAGACGTTCGAAAATTAACAAAAAGTATCTAAAATATTGTAGTTCCAAATCCGCACGCGGTGGCGCTGCTCAAATTTCCATACAAATCGCTTGAAGCGAACTCGGTTCTAAAGCCAGACTAAAATTCGTGATAAGCCTACTGGTCTTAAATTTGTACAATACAATGGACTTAGTCAGATGTGTGTATAATTACTTGTTTATTTAAATATGTGTAATAAAAGTTTTAATTTTAAGATATTCACGTAATGGTTCGTTTTAAAAACTGGTGAATGAAAAATGTAGTAGCGTTTCGTATTTTTAGTAATAATATTGTGTATGGTGTCCGCACAATTGTTAAAATAAAAAACAGAGACAAACGTTGCGTCAAATCTCAAATATATCTATGTGAATTTTTGACATGATCAAATTGAAATAAATCTTTGCTCAAAGAAAAGAAAACCTTTTTAAAAGTATAAAAAGTCAGTATTGAAAATAAAATGTATTATTTAATTATGTAGAATATTTATTGATTAAAAAAATAAATTTAATTTGTATAAATTAAATGAAACTTTACCGCTCAGTATTAAAAGATTAAAGTTGTGTTGGGTACAGCTGTTGACACGAGTTATGAGTGTGGGTGTAGCCACGGTGGGGCAGGGTGGGACGCTTGCCCCATCCTGGATCTGACCTTTAAAGTACCTAACCTAATCAAACCTAAAAACCTAATTATCTGTTTTGGATAATTCGAATTATACATGCAGATACAGGGTGCCATAGGGTGTGCGTGTAACCTTTTTGTGTGAAAAAATTAACCGAGGTAAGACAAAGGGTACATTTTTGTTGTATAGGTTTTGTTATAAATTTCTTTTTTCTAAATTAAAATTCAGTTTTGTTTTTGTTAATTATTTCATGTACAGGCTGTGATTGACGAGTTTCTTGTGGTCTTCTCGTCATTCGCCTTTCCGAAGCCATTGTAGTCTAACGATGAGCAAGCGCACGCCTTTAGTGCCTATGCTAATAAACTATTTTCATTTCATTTCATCTTGCCATCGCTCGTAACTCGTGTCGCTGTCTTGTGCCAATGTTTTGTATATATATTTATCACACAAGAAGAATTTTAGTGGTGTTTCTGGTGGGAGTGGGATTGGTGATGAGAAATCAATAATTCTAGAAAAAAAGATGTTTTGTTCTTACCTTCATTGGATTAAATATACTACTAAAATATTTATGAGTGAAACTAATGCTTGCATGAATACATCTCTTGTAATTTTTATACAACAGTAACGCCATCTACCGGTGAAATAAAATACTACAGTAACGCAAGGATATAACCGCCATTAACACTAGGTTTACGGGACGCGTCAATTTGACGCATTTTGACTTTTATCAGAGAATTACCAAAAACTGTTTAAATTTTTATTTTATCTCTTTGTACGACTTTTATTCATTGATCGAGGGAAATATATATTGAAGTCTATTTTCTTTAAAAGTGTTGAATTACTGAACTTGTCTATTTGAAATTGACGCGTTTTAGTAGAAGTAGGTATATAGAAAACGTCCGTAAACCTAGTGTTAAAGATTGACGGCATTAGCCCGTTTTCTCAAGTATATTTAACTTGATGTTAAACTATAGTTAAAATAATACAATTATATATAAATAAGCTATTATCAGTAATTCCGTCCAAATTAGTTTAATAATGCAGTAACTGCAGTTAAATCTAAATTGCTCAGCACAAAATTAGTATTAATCAATGCATTTATATGTATGTAAAATGGAAATTTGCACAATTTTTAAAAAATGTTTAGCGTAGTTTTATTGTGGTGTTAGATTTAGGTACTTAGATAAGATATATATATATATATATATATATATATATATATATATATGTGTGTGTTATAAATAACGTATAGTTGTAGAGATAATTGTCTTATTACATGTAAAAAACGACCGTTATTTTGATAGTTTTATAGTATCATAACTTTTAAGTTTGACACGTAAAGTTCGGTTATTACGGAGTAAAATATAAAATTACAATAAAAAAAAATATTTTAGAGCAGTAATTCTTAACCGTTTAGTGATAGCAGACCGTTTGACAAAATTTCCGTCGCACCATGGACCACTAACTGTGTAGAATAAATATAAATAAAATTGTTTAAATTTATACTTGTTAAAGAAAAAGGAAAATAGTATATTGTTTAACGGAAGGGTTCATCATTATAGCAGTAATCATAAACTATAAGTATAGTGCTATAGTTACATAAATAAAATTAAGATGGTTTCGCGGACTACTTCGGGACTTTATATCGTCCGCGGACTAAGGGTGAAGAAGCACTGCTTTCGCATAACGGTTTCCATGATTTTTCATTCTTAATTTTTTATATAGTGGTAAAGCTATTATTTCTACGACTGTACTTCTTTGATGAATATATTCTTCCGTCCGTTTTAGTGTCTTTATATTGTAAATCTAGTCAATTTTTACAAAGTAGTCAATATAGGTGTTTTTGTTAGGATATTCTTTTGTTTTGATTACATGTGACGTGTTTTCAATCAAGTGCTCTGTAAACATTAACTTGGTCTAGTACAAGTGGTTCCCAAACTAGGGGTCGCAAAAAGCGATTAAAG
This sequence comes from Tineola bisselliella, assembly GCA_028551675.1. Classification (NCBI taxonomy): domain Eukaryota; kingdom Metazoa; phylum Arthropoda; class Insecta; order Lepidoptera; family Tineidae; genus Tineola; species Tineola bisselliella. The sequence continues at coordinate 23,786 of JAPWLS010001791.1, forward strand.
TAAAAAAATGCTCGATAACATTGCAAATGTAAATATGAAGATCGAAGCAAATGATAAAACTTAAAAAACAAATTAATGTATTTAGTGTGTTCAATGCAGCGGGCAAGACTAAAAAGTTTGGGAACCACTGGTCTAGTAGAATAGCGAGAGTTACTCGGATCCTAATGTATTTACTAAACCGATTCGTCACGTAAAATTATTAAAAAGTAATGAATAAAAAAAATGATATTGTAACCTTAGTGATTAAACTTTCGGGTGTTATCATGGTCGGAAAATAATTTAAGCATATGAAAATATATGATTTTTAATTATTTGGCGGCAATAATGATTCCTGAGATTTGTAATTTGGTAGATTTTCTAATAATAGTTACTTTAAGAGTTTATTATCATGTCCATTACATAGATATGTCAAAATAATGGTAATGTTTGACTAAAAACCAATGACAACGTAATAATGATTTCATTTGATACTAGCTTTTACCGGCGGCTTCGCTCGCATTTCGCATTAAATAAGTATCAGAGATCATTTCAATAGAACTATACTCAATATTTTACTATAGTCAATTGGAAACTATAGTAAAAAATAATCTATTTTTTTTTTCAATAAAAAGTATCCTATGTTACATCTAGTACCCCCAAAAATATGTGTACAAAGTTTCATGATGATCGGTTAAGTAGTTGCGTTAAAACGTAACAAACAAACTCACATTTACATTTATAATATTAGTAGGGATTGAAGAATTATATCGCCGGCTCCTATTGACATAGTCGAAACTAACATTTAAGCGATATCGTTTTTTGTTGAATTAGCTTCAAAATATAAATTAACATTTTCTCAATGATTTCTGATATATACAATAAAGAATCTATAGAAATAAAATATGCAAAATAACTTTAGATCGCTCTGTTGTAAAATGGCGATTCTATAGATAACCTAAAATGTTAATTAGAATTTAACGAAATGTGCACGTAAAATATTAGTTGAAATTTAAAAACTAAATGCCCCATTTTTATTAGAAAAATTGTATAATTACATAGGTACTTACATTACCGTAGGATTTTTATTAAAACTATTGGTTGCATGTCAATTTTTTATAAGGTTATTTGCATTCGACATGATCCAATGATATAATAAAGCACCCGGATGTTCTTTAATGAAAAATCGGCGATTTTCGAATGGATACAGTTTTTGTAGGTATAAAAGCGATATAAAGAGAAAAAACGATCGCGGTATCGTGAACGACAAAGGAGATATCTGCATCCCTTTCACACATGCCTCAACTTCGACACAATAAGAATATAGTTATCCCTTTCTAATGATTGTTTCTTCCAGTCCAAAGTCCAATACCCATTTGAAGATTGTCGACTGCATCTTCTGTGGTGGCCATATGTATATATAAAAAAATTATCAAATTGACACAAATTGATTATTTTTTGTTTATTATTGTTTAGAAAGTAGAAATTAATTATGCAATAATGTAGATTAATTTTTTTTGAAAAATTGGTGTTTAGAAGAAAAAATCTGCGTCTTAACAATGTAATAGATGGTTGTAAACTTTAGCTCAAGTCTGCAATATTTCAATTAGAAGTGTCCTTATTATTATTAAATAAATTAATAAAACAAATATGTTATTTTATTTTCATATACACATATACGTAGGCAGCAATGGATGGGGTGAGATTAAAAGGGGACAGCAGTGTAAATAAAAATATAAATTATTTCAAAATTTTTAATTAAAAATAATGTAGGTAATTTGTGTATTATTCATCTAAAATAAAAGTTCAAATTCGGATTTAAGTAAACTTTAATATCAACTTTGAAAACATTTTTGAAAAACAATTCCAATAAATTCATCAAATTTTAAACAATGACCAGTATTCTTAGAAACTAAATTCTCAAAGAAAATATTCGCCATCATGGCAATCGCGGCATTTACATTACCACTCGGTATTGTTGGCAATACTGAGCCGTCGACAACAAAAAGTTTGTCTATGCCAAACACTTTCAATTCTGTGCTCACCACAGAGTCTTCCGGAGATAAGCCCATCCTACAAGTGCCAACCGGATGAAAGCTAGTTAAAGTTAAATGCCTAATATAGCACTCTAAATAATCCTTAGAAAATAAACTTAAATGCTGGCAACCCGGAAACACAATTCTGTTAATATCGGCGCCTATTCCTCTCATAGCATTTGTCTTAACAAATTTAAAAACAAACTCCAATCCTTTTATTAATTTTTCTAAATCTTCTCTTTCAGAAAAATGATTATAATTTATTTGTGGAGGCAAACTTGGATTACTGCCTATAATTTTAACATCACCCCTACTTTTTGGGCGCAATAAAATGGGCAAAATACTTGCCGTGTATTTATCAAAAGACTTAACAAAATAATTATTCCAGACATCATCTGTTATCTTTAAATAGTTTTTCAAATGGCTACCCCTATCTGCAGTTATACCGACTGGCAACACCATGAATTGAATATCCGGACTAGTAGTGTTGCCAGTGGATAAAAATCCTATAGCTTCACAACCAGGCGAAGTCAAAGGTCCTTTTCTAGTTAAAAAGTATTGCATTAATTTTATTGGGTTTATTAAATCAAGTCCGTCAATTCCTATTGATTTATTAAACACTACTAAATCCAAGCCAGTAGTCACATGTTCCTGAAGGTTCTTACCCACTGGCAGATCACTTTTTACAGGAATTCCATACTTATTTAGTATATCAGCAGGCCCAACTCCGGATAACTGCAAAACTTTCACAGTATTGATCGTACCAGCGGACAAAATTACACCTTTCTTTGCAAACAATTTATATGTAATTCCATTTTTCCTATATTTTACGCCATAAGCTATATTATGTTTTGTTAGTACTGTTTCTACTTCAGCATTTGTTATTATATTATGTTTGTTTTCCGATAACGTGTGATAGGCTGACCAACGTTTTCCAAACCTCTGATTAAGCTTAGCCTTCATAAAGCCTGTACTATTTGATTTCATATTGATTTCTTTATATCCTAACTCTTTGGAGGCCTCTATGATTGCACTACCTAGTTCACTTTCATAAATTAAGTCTTCTACGGGTAAAATTTTCGATTCAATATAATCGAAATGGTTTTCGAAATATGCTTGGTCATATTTATTGTGGAACCAGTCCACATATTGAGCTATATGACCTCGGTAGTACACCATATTGTTCAGTTTAGTGGAGCCTCCAACTATTTTTCCGAGAAGTAAGCTGCATTTCTGTAATTTTTATGGTTAAAGTCAATAAAAAAAATTTTTTATAAGTGTACAATTTAGTGAAGGTTTTATCAGATGTAAAATTCTATAAGAGCAACACTGGGCCTTAGTTTTTGTACAGCTGTGTGTGGAGGACCAAAATCATATAGATATATGTATATTTTGTATATTTATCTCTAAATAACGCTATTTATCATGGGCGCTTGCCCCACCCTGGCTTTGACCTGTAAAGTACCTAATCAAACCTAAAAAACTTAATTATCCGTTTTGGATAATTCTAATTATACATACAGATACAGGGTGCTGTAGCGTGCATGCTGTAACCTTTTTGTATGACCGCAGATAATTGCTAGTTACATATTATTTTGCTGCCCCACCCTGAGCCCTTGGCTGGCTACGCCTATCTATATATACCTTTTTGACAAATGAGCCAGTAACAAAAAAAAAAACATACATCAAGAAAATGTCCACTATCTAATTTACTTGTATATATGTATATCAGTGATTATATATTCTATTATTATTTACATACTCTATCAACCATAGCAAGACAGGCGCCTTCCTGTGGTGTAGTCTCGTACTGCCAATCATATATAGAGCCATGTAACAAAGGACCAATTACAGGGATATCCAATACAGGTACGCTGGGACCTCCAGCCTCTACTAAAATGTACGTGAAATTGGTCTCCGTTGACAATCTGTGAGTTATTAGAGACCCTGCCGTGCCGGAGCCGACTAAAATTTAACAAAAATAGTTATATGTAGGTATATAAACGAGAAATTAGTAAAAAAATATTTAAGGTTGTAATTGGCAAAACATAATAATTAACGTATGAAAGTACTGATTATTAAAAGGTAAAATAAAGTTTTCATATTCACTTACCAATTATATAATCGAAATAAATCTCTTTTGTATTAGAAATTGAAATAAAATCACTATAATAGAAAACATAAGTACACAACGTAAAAATATATATACAAAACGTATATAAATAAAACTGTAAACTATATATTGAACACATTACAAACAGTATTACTTAAATATCATATTATATCTCACTAAACTATGGAATATTTGTTAAAGACATCTTTAAGGCTACTTGTTTTTGTAATTTTCGCGCACTATCATTTGACATTTTAACTTTACTAACTGGTTTGGAGGCACTGGACTCGAACACTTTTCAGCCAATTCTAATAGAAATAATTTCTCGTACATGTAAGTAACGTCTAGGTTAATTTGTAAAAATAAAAGAAATGCTTAAAATAGGTTATGCTTATATCTTTAATACTTTTTTAAAAAACTTAAAATCAAATATGGAGAATCTGGGGTTCCAATTTCAATCTTTCTATAGTTTCTTGTGGCATACAATAAGTAGGATTGACGAGTTTTATACTAGTGTTGCCAAGTAACGAAAGTCCTGCCAGACCAAATAAAGTGTGGAACGGATCTGTTATATCTCCTGGTCTATCGCTGAAGCCTCCAGTCTCAGAGTCTTGACAAGCTAAGATAAATTGTTCTAAGCTGGATTTATCAACCCAATGTATTCTGTTTAACATTGACAGCGACGACATTACCCACCTGAAATCAAAATAAATTTTAAATAAAAGCAAAAAAACAATGGTTTTCTTTAGTAGACTACAATTACCAAGAATAACATAAATCTGGTAGTTTTTCTGGTCGCCCATTGAGACCTCCGCTTGGTAACTGTCTCTCACACAACCACCAAGCCAGCTCATCAGCATGGAGTGCATCTAACCTTTTACATATTGACAGGGTTCCCACACAGCAATAAATTAATCCTGGAAAGTAATAGTACAAATTACATAATTTATTTCTACTTGTATGTTACTTCATATAAGTCAAACAAGAAGACCTCAATTTAAATCAGTGTTTCCCAACCTCTTTTGTGCTATGACCCACCTTAGCCTTTCTAAAATTCTTAGATTCTATAATGGCTTCGGAAAGGCGTATGACGAGAAGAAGACCACAAGAAACTTGTCAATCACAGCCAGTGCTTAAATTTATTAACAAAACACACGTACCAGCATGACTCTCCGCACCAGGTTTAGCTCCAAAACCGCCATCAAAATTCATGCATTGCAACACAAAATCAACTGCTTTATTTATATCAATTGAATCAAGCCTATGTAGTAGTGACAATGCGTTCACTGCGCAAAACGTAAATCTTGTGTCTACTTCACCCCATTTGTCACCTAAAAATATAATCAAATTATTTATAGAAGCTTCAGATATGACTACATTCCTACTCATGCCAAGCTAGAGCTTGAATATCTGCATATAGCAGTTATCTCCGCTATGACAGTTTAAAGAGACGAATGTACTTCGTCCAGGTAGATATGTCAACTGGGTGCTCCTCCCAAAGGTGTTACCTTTAGACAGCACACTGCCCTAATAACCACAGGCTCATTCGAAGTGAAAATCCAGTCTGCTTACCACTTTTAGATGCTTATATTATACTACAGGCTTTGAGGGACCAAATTACATATAGTATAACAAAGTTACATTGATATCAGCTTAATTTTTGCGAGATTCAAATATGGCATCTTTTGACAGCAAGTTCGCACCCTCAATATGGACTGGATCATACTGGAGTCTATCAACATAAGTACAATTTAAAATAAAATTAACCAATATGTTACCATAGAAACTGCCATCGTCTTGTTGCAAGGAGACAATGTATCTTACAACTGCATCCACATCTATTGCATCTAAACGGTCGTACATTGCTAAAATCTGTAACAAGAAACGAATTAATGCTACTACCCGCGTAAAGATCTTATTTCGATTGTACAGTAAGTATGACTTTTGTTTGATATTCTCTTACACCACCCATAGATTCCTATTGGAACACTAGGACTTGTCAAAATACAATTATACTTAATAATACAATTCTCAGCAACTGTAATAGCGGTTTGTTCACTTCAACCATAGATATAATATTAAGTACTAGATGTCATTTGTTTATTTAGAGTGTAAAATGCTTGAATTGATAGCACTACTAATGAAACAGTTTATGATAGCTGTCATTTCTTCACATAATAATGAAAGAAAAGTGATCTAAACCATTATATATTATTATTTTATTTATTTATTTATCTATTTATGAATAATATTAATTAATATATAGTTTTCGATGGTCCCACACTAGGCATTGCCTGTCACGTGGAACCCATCAATTACAAAACCTTTAATTATAAACATTATTACTAAAAATATTTGTGAATTTATTTATTTATTTTTTGTAATGTCTTCGTAAGTCTGACTTAGTTGTGGGGGTAGTATGGCATCAGGGTCTCATGAACTTCTCTGTTTCCCTATAGCTCCAGGCAAGAAGAATCCCGGCAACCTTTGATTTTATCAATCTGGTTGGGGTACTACTGGTGTCCAGAAATTTTACCAATTTATTATTTATTTTATTGTACAAAAAGGGTCCAAGAAAACTGTTAAACTGACGACTTTTATATTTACAAAGTTTACATATCTTACTACTATAGTCACACATAATTGGAGCTTATGTGAAAATTAAGAGTGTAGACTCAGAAAGACAATATGAAGTTGATATGATTAATCAGTGTTTTGTTTTTAATATACAAACCTGTACAGCACTAAGCGTGTATAATATGTGCGGATCATGTTTTATGCTAGCCGAGATCCCTCCACTCTCACTATCCTGACACGAGGTTATAAATTCAATTATTTCCTCTTTTGGCATTCTGAAAGTTTTACCAAATGATTTATTATAGAAAAATTTATTTGACACATTAAAAACAGTTATAGTAAATTATTTATTTATAAAGCCTACCTACAAAATTACATTATGACTATATATTATAAAAAGGAGGGTTACTATTATACAAGCTAAGCAAAATTTTAATTATAGGATAGGATGGCATGCTTAAGATGATAAAGGGATAGGTACTAGACTTTCAATGTATGAATTACGGAAAATAATCGCGCCAGGAGGCTATACAAGGCATTTTAGATATATTAATGTAAGAATAATCAGCTTCTATTTTCCAGTTTCACTTGCTATAGCTGGCTTCAACGAAAGAATTTGCGTTTTGGTAGAGATATAACTTAACAAATTACCTGGAAGTCTGATCTAAAAGTTCCATAGCAGTAAGACTCCAATAAATCCCAGACATACGAAGATATTCAGTCATACAATATTCATAATCATCCTTATTTGAACCACAAGCAGCAAGATAATCGGAATGCTTCTGCGTGAGCAGAGTTTTAGGACGATCATCGCCTATGATTACGTCTTTTGTATTTAAAGACATTATAAGGTGGTATCAAATACTATTTAGAACTATTATAATCTAATAAATAGCAATTTAAAAACAGCAATCATTAAATTGCCAAATTTGACATTTTTGACAGATGACGTTTAAAAGATGACACATAGCAATTTGCGTTTAAAAATTATATATATTTTCTAAGTGACATATCAAAGTGTTAAGCCTATACAGTCATAAAAAACAATTTTGCATTAAGAATTATAATAGGTAAAATATATCACATTGAGATACACATACATTAAAATTTTTGTATTTTATTAAATTCACTTCATTATATCTTAAAGATATTCAAGGACATATTGAAGGACTTGGAAAATTCTATCCAACGTATATTGATTGTTTTTAAATGGAAAACTAATATACGAAAGTAATATATGAATTGAGTTTCAATAAACAACAATAACGCCGAAATTCGCGGTTCATTTGCGAGGCAATTTGGCAAAATGGACGCTTTATTGTCTTATTATTTCCTTCGGGATTAAAACGTAATTAATGACCATTATTATTAAACACAATTTAGACTTTAACTACGCAATAATTGAATTATTTATTGATTATAAATTATATAATAATTTTGATTTTATACCTGTAATATTATGGATTGTTTAGGATAGGACTCTGTCTTGATATTAACGCATGCGTCATTGTATATATTGATATTGATATACAGAGAGGCAAGAAGATATATTTATTGTTTACGCGTTCTTGAGGCAGCTGCACTCAGCATTTTATATTTTTTAACGTTTTAAAAAAAGGCTTCAGTAAGTAATAATAATAATTTACAATTTATTTTAATTATTCCAATTTAATTATTGGATATGAATACTTATTTATTTATATAGCACAAGTAACCGTTAACAATTATAGACTTTTACTAATAAACTTATCAAGTATGAATCGTTGTACACATTATACATTGACAGTTTTAAGTTATTTCGTTCCAAAGTAGCGTATATAAAAACGGTAATGGATATTGAAATTTGTTGGTATTGGAAAGAATTTATTTAACAGTAAGATTAGGGTCAATTATCGTTCAATTCCAGCTTCATATAGGTTGTGTACCAACAGATAAACTGACGTGGTGAGTTTGTTTTTTAATATTCTGATGTTTTATGCTATTATTAATAAACATTAATTAAATATGTTTATTAATATTTATGGTTTACTGCATTTTATTGACTTTTTTGTCTTAAAAATTACTATCACGTTTATTACTCTAAATTATGACGAAACTGAGACAGTCCTCCTGTGTCAGTCATAGGAAGACCTAAATTTCCATAATGTTGTTTCTGTATTTCTATGTATTTAAACCTATGTATATGTATATATATTATGTATTGTATGTATTTATCATCAGAAATTCCCTTCCACCTATTTTATTATATTCTTATATATCCTAGTGTGCGCAATTTTTATATAGTCAATCAGATTGTTGATCGGTCCCACAGGACAGGTTTGCACTAGTGTGGGAACCAGCGGTAAATCTTGATGTATATACGTATAAATTGTGAATAAAGTATTATTATTAATGTTTTTAGTACATTTAGAAAGTTTTTGTTCCAGTTTCATGATTAAATTTTGATATTTTTCTTCTATATAAAACATATAGGTACTAATAATTTACGCTTATCAGTAATACTAAAATTTTATTAGAACCGTTTGATAAGCAGTTGTTTGTAACATTGTTTTTAGTGTATTAGTGTTTTAATTTAAATTAATATTTAATATAGATTTTTATTAAATGTACAAGCATTGAGTTAATCTAGCTCTGTGTTCAGGCTACGAGATTTGCAATACAATAGAACTGGTATGTTGAAATATAAATTAAGATGTCAATGACTCAAAGCAGAATTAAGGACATTTGTTTTTAAGCAACTTCGGACGAAAATACGGACGTTTCCTACTCAGGAACACTTACGGACCCGTAACCATTCACGAGATTACAGATTTGACAGCAAGGTCACGACAGATAGGCTACTTAAGGCTTATTTTATGAACGTTTGACAGAACTTTTTACGGGCTTATGTGTCAAGATTCATGTAACAGGGGGGCTACTCAGGCGCACTTCGGACGAAAATACGGACATTTCCTACTCAGGAACACTTACGGACCCGTAACCATTCACGAGATTACAGATTTGACAGCAAGGTCACGACAGATAGGCTACTTAAGGCTTATTTTATGAACGTTTGACAGAACTTTTTACGGGCTTATGTGTCAAAATTCATGTAACTGTATCGTATCTAACAGTATGCCTGAGTAGCCCTCCTGTTACGCACTACGCACTAGATTTAAATATTAAACGAGTGTAACCGCTTTATTAGCCCTTCTAAATGAAAGATAAACAAGATCATTAATTCGGGTAAGTTGTTGTTCGTGGTATAGTGGCTTCATTTCTCATTGCTTTCTGTGGATTCGCACGGTCTTTGAAATAAGTTAGACGACTTTTTGATTATTTTAATCAGACGTTTAATAAAATATTTTTTTTATATTGAACGAATGTTTGTCTGTATGTCCTTAATAGAATCGTAAACTATGCATTTGATCTTTGGCAAAGTTGTTGTGCATGAGCCCACGAAGGTTTCTGAGTTGGTACGACCAATTTTCGACAGATGGCGCCACTGTCATTTCAATGAATTTCATATATTGCCGCAGCTCACATTGAACAGACAATATAGTCGTCAAATGAACAAAATCAATAAAATGACTCAAAATGAATTAAATATTTGTGTAATGTCTTTCTTTTAAATTTATTTGAGTTGGTGGCGTAGCAACGCGCGCAGGGTACAGCTAATAATTTATAAAAGTTAGAAGTACTGAATTAAATAACTATAAAAATACTTGAAAAAGCTTAAACTAATATTTGTTGAGAGCAACTACGTAGTTGGAAAGCGGTTGAAATTTCCATTAAAATAACTTGCGACCTATTGACCCTACGTGTTCGCATTGTGAGTTTCTCACGTACTAATTTGATAATTTGACCAAAAAACTCGACTGTTTTTTACGGACCCTATATGATAATATAGATATGAGTAAGTTATTTTGATTATTACCTCTATGCAATAAAAATATTAAAAGTCGCTTATTTTTTGTACGCAAACCTATCGGTGAGTAGCTAAACTAACAATATCTGATATTAAAAATGTTAAAATTTACGAAATGGTCGATTTATTTCTAAAGTTTGTATCTTAGAATTGATTATTATTATATTAACTAATTTATTTATTATAATTATTCGTCCCATTTTCTCACACAATTCGTCCCAAACGGTCGAGTGTGATTGGTGTAATTGGCACAATATTTCGATGGTTCGACTTCAATATATCAATATTGATAATGTGATTTAGTTCTGTAGGTTAAGGGTTTTATTGCCAACCGAAAATTACGACGCAATTCCATGGTGATTTTTCTTAACAATTATTTTTGGAATTTCGGCTTTATCTATTTGTTGCAAGCAAAAATATCTCGGTATTAGCAGATGTTTTTAACGTTAGGGAAAATCGGAGTAAACCCCTCACGAACTCACATAATGATGAAAAAAGTTAGAAAAGAGCTATCGATGTATTTTTTTTAACACTACAACTACTAACCGGTCAATATGACCAGTTTCAAAAATTCTTCACAAGACTTTTATGTAAATCCTTACTTACACATTATTTTTTGTAAACAATTCTATTTTTTTACAATTCTATTATACAATACATTTATTGAATTATATTTAATACTTTGCACAAATCATCCGGTCATTTTAGACTGGCTGGTAAAATAGGTTATATTGACCTGCTGGTAGTTCTAGTGTTAATCAAGACCCATCCCTAGATATCGGCGTATCACATCACTAGCGTGCCTCATTTTGGATTTTTAGTACTAAATCGTAATTGTACTAATAAGTAGAAATGTTGGCTGAACCGGCATCGGATGAGTGTTGGGAATTCTGCAAGATGGTTCATCTGCGGCTCCCTCTCCTTTAATTTTAAATTTTATAGATTTAGAAAAGGCACTATGGAGCTGATATGTCTTGTCAGATCAAAGTTTCAAATTAAAAATAATAGTAAGTATAAGTATAAATGTACAGGACAAATATAAATGTTATGAAATCTTGGATTTGAAAATCTGTATATAACAGCCATTCTCAAAGTGTGTTCCGTGGAACCCTAGGGCTAAAATACTGCAAAAAATACCTACCAAAGGGAGATTATAAGGTTACATCTAAATATTCCAACTAAATATTACAGTGCAATATGATTATTCATAAATATATATAAATCAGTTTTTTATAATTATATTAAAGCTTTTTCCTTCGCCAAAAAAGTTTGAGAACCGCTGGTTTAAACCATCACAAAAACAATTGATTGTTTAAACCGGAAAAATATTGGTTTGCAGCATTTGACTATTTTTTCCTTCGAGAATACGTTTTCAAATTTGGAAACAGGAAATCTGAAAATAATGATGTTAATGTTTATTTATTATGTATGTTTGTTTATTCCTAATACCCATAATACGGATGTCCCAATTTGTATATGTATCTATTTGTGTATTAGCGGTCTTAAATTGAACCAAATGAATACTTCATGACCGATTTAACTGTTAAATACGCATTCCATTTGGAAATTTAATTTATTCGGGAAGGGATAATGTCGTCGGTTTGGATTAGAAAGACGTATCTTTATTTGGAGGACATTGACGTCTTCTTTGGAATAATAAATGCTTTCTATTTATATGTTAATAATAATTTATATAAATGTAGGTACTTCGAAATGTTATTAAGATAAAGAAGGAGTATAGTGTTAAAGAGATGAATTTTAACGATTGTCGATTTAATGATTATATTGATAATACTTTGTGAGTTTTCAATAATTATTAATTTAATGTAAGTATATATACAAATTGACAAATAATAACCTGTATAAACGTAAGAAAGATTGACATAAAATAATTGTAAATTGACATTTTGTTATTAATTGATTAATTTTTTTTTTTTTTTGCACGCCACATAATTGGTAAAAAAAGATTTAAAAAGAAGGAGGGATGTTATAATTCTGATTAACTTCTGCTTTTAATATCTTCTTTTAACACTAGATTTAACATCGGTATATATTTATATACATATATATCAGGCTACGATTGATGAATTTCTTGTGGTCCTTCTTCTCGTCATACGCCTTTAATAACATAACATTTTCATTCATATATCTATTTTTACTAAAGAATATTTTATTATATTCATTATTTTATTTATATATTTTTTTCTAATTATTAGGTTAGCTGGTAGATAATGCTAATGGTATTAATCACGTCCTAGTACCAATTTTGTGCAATATTTATTATTATTGTAAACCAAAAGACAGGAAGTATTATATTTGGGATTACATTTCTTATAAATAATATTAATTAAAATATACTCACAAAATCAAGTCAAGAATTTTCCTAAAAAAATTTCTCAAGAGGGTCAAAATGATCCCTTAACAAATCTAGTGTTAAAATTATTTAGAATATGCCTACTAATATTATAAATGTGAATGTGAGTTTGTTTGTTACGTTTTCACGCAACAACTACTTAACCGATCATCATGAAACTTTGTAGATATATTTTTGGAGGTACTAGAAGTACCATAAGATACTTTTTATTTTAAAATAGTTTCAGCTGTTTGGAATCATATTGATTCATTTCTATTGAAATGACCTGTGATACTTATTTAATGACTTATATGCGAGCGAAGCCGCGGGTAGAAGCTAGTTAGTGTATAAAAATGTAAAATAGCCATTCTATTTCAGAAATTATGTTCAGCGAGGACTTCGTTTTACTCCAGAAAGCTCGTGAGAAATTTGTGAGTCGATACGAGAGGAGTCCGACATGCGCTTCAAGAGCACCAGGTCGCGTCAACCTGATAGGTGATCATGTGGATTATTGTGACGGAGTTGTCTTGCCTATGGTATGTATACTACCCATATTACACGAATGCAGTGTTTCCAAAAGTGGGGCCCATTGTGATTGTTAAGTGAGGCAATTCGAAAATGGACTCGACACGAGTTTAACCCTTTCGCTCCGGGCCATTTAAATGCAATACTAGATTTCGGTGCCAAATTTAACGAAAAAAGCAAATTCTTAAATAATTGCGGTAGATAACTATTAGGTATAATTTCGCTTCACTGATCCCGAAACGCGACTAGGTTTGACTTCACGGGTGTTCCGCTTGAAAATGGTGGTTCTACCCCGGGACGACATACTGGTCTAATGCCATCATCAGACTGCCTACCACTCTTTGTAACTTACATATATTACAATTACATTATTTCTAGTTATTATGGAATTATTTGCTATATAATTTTAGCAGTGATTTCTTTAGAATTCTGGTTGGTTACCTGGAAGTAATCGGTTCTTAGCGATAAGGCTGCCATCTCTTCATATATCTAATTGTAATTAGATGTCCACGTACTTAGCCACGTACTTAGCCATGTAATATAGGTAGTATTAAAGTTAGTGAAATTAATTCAGACTTGTACTTGAATAATTCCAAAGACGTATTAGTTACAAAACATTAAACTTGTATTTAATATATTGAAATTTGCGAACAATACAATCAGTATCTATTCTGTAACTTCATGGTTACCTTCCCAATTATATTACGAGTACTAATTTCATATATTTCTTGTTATTCAATCATTATAAATTGTAGGAAATTATTTTGTTTATAATTCCCGCTACATTAGGTCGATGAAGGAAAATAACCTCCACCAACATTCAATATCTTGTCTCGACGCGTTTCGCCACTTCACGTATCCTGATGATGCCACGTGAAGTGGCGAAACGTTTTTTTTTTTGTACATTTACATTGATATTCCGACTAATTATATGGTTTTTATATTAACAACTAAAAATAGTAATAACAATGACTCTGTTTAGAGGCCGGTAGATGGCGTTACTACATAATGTATCTCATGTTGTATATTCTAAATACACTTATATATATGAATATGTATGTATGTATATATATAATTTTCTATCAGTTTTATTGTATATTATATATTTCTATCTCTATTATCTTTCTTGGTACTATACATCTAGTTCAGTAACCGGGGTGCCCAGTAGAACAGGTTTCCGAACCTAGTACAGGGGCCCTTGCTGTTTTTATGTACTAAAATACTCTATTAATAAACTTATTTTTATTTTTTATTTTAATAACATTTTTTTTTTGTCGCAGGCGGTGCAGTTTTCAACTATAGCCGTAGGTGCAAGAAATTGTTCAGACAAAATTAGTATTACGTCGCTTTCTGATGGCAAAGAATTGGTAGCGGAATTCCATACTCACACAAAAGCTAGTCCTTTGACACCTGGGGAGCCGTCTTGGGCTAATTATGTTAAGGGAGTTATAGCTCACTTTCCCGGTAAGATACTAAACCAGCCATTCTCAAAGTGTGTTCCGCGGAACCCTAGGGCTAAAATACTGCAAAAAATACCTATCAAAGGGAGATTATAAGGTTACATCTAAATATTCCAACTAAATATTACGTAATATTACAGTGCAATATGATTATTCATAAATACATATAAATCAGTATTTTATAATTATATTAAGGCTTTTTTCCTTCGCCAAAAAAGTTTGAGAACCGCTGTACTAAACAAAACTAAAGTACTAAACTACGCAGTAAAATAATATTTTTGATTTAAAATCCATTGGTGTTTTATGTCATTACATATGCATTCATTGGTTGTCCAGATTTTTACATATATGACGAAATATACCTTAGAACAGCCAGAGCGAGGCAGTTTATGATGATAATTTTATAACTATGTATGTTTGTAACGAATTGGCTCAAAAACTACTGGACCGATTACAAAAATTCTTTCACCATTTGAATGTTACATTATCGCTGATCAATATAGGCTGTAATAAAATTGAAGTAAATTTATTTGTGAGAATTGTTTTTAAAAAAAATAAAATTTTATTTTTTTCTTCAAATCCAAGATGGCGGCCGTGTTTAGCAAAAAACAATCAAATGCACAACTTTTAAATTACACAAAATATAGAAAATTGTATTTACGAAGATATTAACAGATGCACATGAAATATTATTTATTTATTTATTTTTAATCATTTTATATATATGTAACGTTTTCTATCTGAAGTTAGTTCGTGCTCTAACAGTTAGGGCAGATTGGACTACTTAAAATAAATACTATACCTCGACGTCGTTTCGAGTTACGTCAAACATTTTTTTGACACTATTCCTCAAGCATACGTCAATTGTTTCGATTTCTGGCATAGGAGAATTCACTTGTAGCGAAGTTTTGTTCCTCCAAACACGACTTCGTTGTTGCAACCATTGGATCAAGGAGTTATTGCGTCTTTTAAGGCCTATTATCTTTGAACCTAACCCTTGGATTTTACATGTAAACATAAAAAAATATGTCTCGACTTACGTCGCTTCGATTTACAGTTACTTATTTCGAGAACCTAACATGCCGTAAGTACATGTACTGCCTGTATATATTTATTTATACCAGTAAAAGCTGTTTAATATTGTATTTTGTTTGTGCTATTGAGCAAATAAATGGCTGAATTTTGTCTTTAAAATCACATTTGGTTTCATATATAAATCTATTTATAGAAAGCGATACATTTAATTGCGAATTTATATTTACTTTGGGACATCAATATATGTAATTTAGTTTCTTGAATAAATAAATAAGTCATTTATTTTATTTATTATTGTTAGAACTTTCGTTTTTTGACCGATTTTTACTAGAGTAAATTGCGTGTGTTATTTTTAAAGGTCTCGGCATCATTTTGTAGTGATCTCTAGAGTCATACGCGGAATAATTTTCACTAATTTAAAATACTTTGTGGTTTATTTTTATATTTATTAATTAAAATCTCTACTAATATTATAAATGTAACCGATCATCATGAAACTTTGTACACATATTTTTGGACATACTAGGAGTAACATAGGATACTTTTTACTAAAAAAAATTAAACTATTTTTTACTACAGTTTCCAATTGACTATAGTTTCAGTTATATACACATATAAGTATATAATTTTTAACACTAAAATTTATTCTGGGTGTATTTATTTTAGGTGAAGTGCAAGGCTTCGACGCAGTTATAACCTCAAACATCCCAATCGGGGGAGGATTGTCGAGCAGCGCTGCTTTGGAAGTGGCTATGTTTATTTTGATAGAAGCCATTACTGAAATTACAGTCGAGTGAGTATTTTAATAAGGGTAAATATAAATATATAATAAAACAATTAATTAATAAAATGCAGTAACTGTAATAGTGCCTTGTTTATTTTAACGATAGATATACTAATTTGTCATTTGTTTTTACAGATTGTCATTTGTATTGCAAAATGTTTTGTTTTATTCTAAACTAGCTTTTACCCGCGGCTTCGCTCGTATAAAATAATAAAATGGCATCTAACCACGAAAATAACACCTAATTTCAAAAATTCAAATAGTTTTATACTGCGTATATAAAAATGACATCAGGCGGAGTGTGGTTATATGCTGGGCTATCAATAAAAAAAAAGTATTTGAGATATTTTTTTCCGACAATATTTTGTTATTTACGTCATAATAAAAATAGCTTTTTAAGTACAGACAACTTTTATATCTTTGTCATTGGACAATAACGCTTTTTTATTGTTTCGTTTGCATTTGTTTTTTTTAGTCGGTAAACAAAATTTGATGACTAACATATTGTTATCTTAGGTATAGCTTAGGTTGTTTATATCTTCTAGGCCAATGAAGAAGATCCTTTTATGCCAGAAGGCAGAACACACGTTCGCAGGGATGCCGTGCGGAGTAATGGACCAATATGCTTCTGTTATGGGAAAAGAGGATCATGCATTGCTTTTAGATTGCAAGTACGTATATTAACCCATTACTTCCCACTGTCCTATTTTTAGAACACTAGATTCAATTTTTTTTAACTTATTAAGAGTTTTATTTTTTATTGTTTCTGATGAAATTCGTATTTTTATCCGCTGAGAAAAATATTTACGTAATTTTAATGTAATGTTATGTTCCGATTTTATATACCGTAAAAGAAAACAGTAACCAACTTGCAAAGTACATAAAACTGATTCTTAGTCTTCTACCAAATATATATAATACTAGCTTTTGCCAGCGGCTTCGCTCGCGTTAAGAAGTATTATTATTAATTAGGTTTAGTTTGTGTGGCTTTACTTTTGTTTAACGTGTGTTAAGTAGTTATCACCATTCCTGTCGTGGGTCATAATTGAAAACTTGCTCCAGTTATTAACCACATATCTGTCAATTTTTAATTTCAGTTCAATCAGTCGAAATCTAATAAGATTTATACAAACTTTCATCCCCTATTTTATCCCCTTAACATCTACCTGCATGCCAAATTTCAGCCCGATCCGTCCAGTGGTTTGGGCTGTGCGTTGATAGATCACTAAGTCAGTCAGTCAGTCAGTCACCTTTGAGTTTTATATATATAAGATATAAATAAAAACAAAATATAATTTATGTCTCCATTTTCATATTTATAGAACAGGCTGACTCAGAGTTAAAGAATTTTTTTGTCATATTATTTTTTCTTAACGTATTATGAACTTAATTTAAAGATTTCACCAAAAAAATTCCAATGTTTTCGACGCTTGAGAACTAATGAATTAATAGACACAGACAAGAAGTATAGAAAACCTAAACAATTGAAATGCGATTATTAATTGACTTTTGTTATTTCTAATTTGTTTTTGTACAGGTTATTGGAATCTACATTCATTCCAATTGTAACGACTGATTTGGTCTTTCTCATAACTAATTCGAACGTGAAGCATTCGCTCAGTGGCAGCGAGTACCCTCAGAGACGGGCGCAATGCGAACAAGCGCTGAAACTACTCGGGAGAAGGTCCATGAGAGACGTTTGCCTTGAAGACTTAAATAGTACGTACATAGCTATTGATTCTTTACAATTGATTATATTAGCCTGACATATGTCTATACTAAGGATGTTAACACTAAAACTACTAGTTGGTCAAAATGACCGGATAACTTGTCCTCGCAAAGTATTAAGTATCCCTACTAATATTATAAATGTGAATGTGAGTTTGTTTGTTACGTTTTCACGCAACAACTACTTAACCGATCATCATGAAACTTTGTACACATATTTTTGGAGGTACTAGATGTAACAAAGAATACATTTTATTTTTAAAAAAATATTATTTTTTTTTACTATAGTTTCCAACTGACTATAGTTTCAGCTGTTTGGAATCATATTGATTCATTTCTATTGAAATGATCTCTAATACTTATTTAATGACTTAAATGCGAGTAATCCAATAAATTTATTGTAGAATTGTAAAATATATAATCGTTTATAAAAAGTAATGAGTAAGGTTTTACATAATTGTGAAGAATTTTTAAACTGGTCATATTGACCGGTTGGTAGTTCTAGTGTTAAGCTAGATTGCGGTTTTTAGGCGGAGATAAATATCACCACTATGCATCAGGTTGACAAGGAATACACTTTCATTAAACTAGGCTACTAACAAGTTGGTCCAGTAAAATGCTAGGTCATTCTACTGGACTGATAATCCATATTTAGTCTGCCAAGCCTTTTTTTCAGGACTTCGTAGCATGAATGCGGATGAAACAATCATAAAGCGAGCCCAACACGTCATAACCGAAACAGCTCGTGCTAAAGAAGCCGCTAGGTGCATGACAGATGGCGACTATGAACGGGTAAGTATTCAAGTCAACTAATAAACTATATACTAATAAACGATTTTCATTTTCATTTTATTTTTGTTTTTATGTTTATTAATCGTAGCATCTTCAAGCGGAATCATTTTAATATAATATAAATGCCTAGACTCTTGTAAAACTAATTTCACAACAATGCAGTAAATTTACGAATCAATCACTTTCTCCAGAATCGATTACGGATTAATCGAATTTCCTTAAGGTCGAGTACTAATCTTCCTGTAACACATTATATTAATTGATTTCAGATATACATAAGTACATCTCTATAGATACTAATATTATTTTACAGTTTTCCCTCTGTTATTTCACGTTCTAATTGATAGTCCACTCGTAATGTGGTAGGCGGGAAAAAAAAACAAGAACAACTTCTGTTATTATTTCAAAAAGTATCCATGATTACGAAGAACTTTACTTCGAATACTTCTTAGACAATTAACACTTAAATTTGCTTTTTTATGGACAGTCTATTTGACATAATAAATTTAATTTTCGATCGAAACAAATATATAGGGTAATTCAGTTGAACTTTTGGAGCCTTAAAATGTGATATTCTCTGATTTTTAATTTTTTTTTCTTGAAAATCCTGAAATTAATTAATAAAACGATGCAATATCAGCTATATGCACGAATTACCCCTTTTAACGCATTGGCAACTTGTAGAATGCCGTTCCAACTTTATTGATAAAAACTGTAAGCTAAAATAAAAGCCTTGTATAAAATTTATCTAACCATCTGTGTATTGCAGGTCAGTTTCTGTAATTTTCGTATCGGATAGCCTCTCTACCTTACTCACCCTTTCAGGTCGGTGAATTGTTTTACGAGTCTCACGAATCGCTGAAAAACTTAATGGAGGTATCATGCCCTGAAATTGATGAATTGATTGAAATAAACAAAAGTGTCAAAGCTGTGTTGGGAGCCAGAATGACAGGCGGTGGTTTCGGAGGATGCACCATTTCCATTGTACGTATCACTTAAAGTGTACAACTCAAGTCTGTAGTAACTGTAATATATTTTTCAGATACCGGAGCCCAAGGTTCAGCGGCTAATCGACGCGATAACGAAAAATTACAGCGGCACCCCACATTTCCTCATTTGTATTCCGAAAAATGGCGCAGCTAGAATTAATGTCAATTAAAAAGCCAAAAACATACTCTTAAAAAGTAGCTTAAAATTTATGATATTATTAATTGAGATGTACGTATTCAAAACATTGGAATTTGTTAAGTAAATTATAATTATTAATAGTTAATTTGGTTTAAAATCGCGTTTTTTTTAAATTTTAATCAAGTCCCAATATAATAATAAAAAATTAATCAATTATAGTAATTACTTTTTTTTACTATTACTAAAGATACTCATATATGCTCAATATTATCTATACTATAATAATATTATAAAGAGAAAAGATTTGTATTTTTATATGTGTGTATGTAACGAATTCGCTCAAAAACTGCTAGACCAATTTCAAAAATTCTTTCACCATTTGAATGCTGCATTATCACTGATCAATATAGGCTATATAAATTACAGGAAAAAATAATGATCCTTACTAAAACTACAATAATGTAACCCAAGTAAACAAAAAAAAAATGTTCTACAATATTAAAGAACATATCAATATCTACAAAAATGTCTCGATAGCATATGTCATATGTAAAAAATAAATGTTTACCCGTGCAAAGCCGGGACGAGCCGCTAGTGTATGTATAATAAAAAAAATGTATGTATCAATTATAGTTTTTTTTTTACTATTAATAAAGTTGTTCATATATGCTCAATATTATAGTTCATAAATGTCTATGTCAATGCGAATGAGTTTTTATGTGGAATGTTTTTTTTATAGATATCATATAACCGTCGTAAGCATATTTATTATTTTGATTGCATTGTACTATAAGTTACGCGGAAGTCGCGGGATAATTATATTGTATCGAATGTCCTAGTTGATGATGTATTATTTTTAATAAAAACATTGTAATAAAATTGTGTTTGTTTTTTTTTTTAATTAAACATGGAATATGTTAAAAAAAAAATTAGAAAAGACTTCTTATAATGTCTTCGCTTTTTCCTTGATTTAATGTTTATAAATTTTTTTGAAATTAAAAATAGAAATTTAGAAAATTTTTATGTCAGATTAAAAGCCTTTGTTGTGTATTTTTTTTATACATATTAGAAGGTAGTATAATAACCTTAAGAGAAATACAATAGAGGCATTAGTGTTTTGACAAAGTAATTTTGGGAAGGCTTCCAAGGGTTGAGATTGGCAGTGTAACGAAGTATCTCGTAGGGGTAGCACGCGTCGCGGCATCCCCTCTTTTTTGGTTACGCACACGAGAAAAGCGATTTTACTAAGTGAAAGTTTTTGTATAATAATATAAAAATAATATTTACCTACATATATAAATTTTTACAATTATTTTAACGGCTTCTGGTAAGTATATGGTTCTTTTTTTTAAATATTTTATTTTATTATTTACTAATCATTATTTATTTTATATGTAGTATATTATTATTTATTTGTGTAAAGGCTTCTGGGAAATAATATATTTTTTATATGTTACGCATTAGCATGACACAAATACATATATTTTAACTTACGGCGGCGCTTAATGCCTTTTTATTATATTTACGCTCACGTAAAAATAATTGCAAGGAAAAAATTTTAACAAAAAAGCATTTGTTTTGGGGCGATCTTGTATATTTTTTTATATTCAAATTTTGTGATAATTTAACATAGATAAAAACAATATATATTTTCATCTATTCGGTACGAATGTATGTATGTATGTATATCCCGAATTCAATGAGGGCACTTTTAGTAATCAATCTGTGTCAAGTTAACAAGAAGCGTCTTGAGTCATAAGAAATCTAAGAGTCACAGGAATACGTTTTTTATATTTCAACCCCCAATTCTGATGATTATATATGAGGGTTAACGAGACAATCTGTTACGTGAAGGTTTGATTCTTGCCTGTGTCAAGATTTAAAATTTTGTAATTTCTTACATGGAGGCTTTACGTGCGATTAAAAATTTCACGTGTAATTTCCTATTGGTTGCCATCTTATTGGTAATTTCTTATTGGATTTTCTGTTGCCCGAATACTCGTAGCGAAAGGATTAATGAAAGAAGAAGAAGAATTAGGACTTTGAAAATTTAATTGTAAATGATTATTTCAGGGTTAGGTATTATTTGGGATACCCATAGTGCAAGGATGCCTTTAGTTAAATTTAGAATCAGTATAACTACTAGTAGTTGACCCCCGACGTCATATATAATTGTGCTAATATTTATTAAAGATTATGTAATGTATTCTTAATTATATTTTATTCTTAATTCAGGAAACCTTATCTAACAAATAGTGGTTGAATCGATCCAGTTATTTAGGCATGATTTAATATTAGCTAGGATAAGTTATAAAAACGGATTTTCATATGATAATATAAAAAAGTAAAATTATTCACTACTAAGATTAACGTTGAGAGCGGTCAAAGCCTTATTTGTTTACTCCAAACGTCAGGTATAATTTATTGTTGAATGAAAAGAAGAAAAACGGTAAAACTTTTCGTATAGATTGTAAACATTCTTTTAGTTTGAATTGTGAAGAGTAGATGAGCTGGTGAAGGTGGTTGTTTAAGACTACAGGCGGCCAATACTATCTTTACCATCCTCAGGGGGCTCCGAAGCACCGACAATTTCTTTCACATTTAATATCAAAACAATATGGTCGGGCGCATTGCACTGTTCTCGTTCCACGAACGTCGATCATTTTCATATTTATTCAAATCAATACATTTACATATTTGTATAATTCGCTTTCTTTACATTCCAAAAGGGCCCCAGCATAGTCTAAGACGGCCCTGCAGGCGGCATGTGATCAAACAAGTCAGACTAAAATAAAAAGTATTACGTAAAGGCTGCACTATGACAATTTGTTCTTGCTCCTACGCAGTAGAGAAACTTTATTATTATTACGTTAGTTTTCCATGTGTTTATTCGTTCTAGAATTTATCACTATAATATAGGTATATTTATTTATAAAGAAAATTTGTTCCAAATTCAAAAATCTTTATCGCATGTTACATTATAAATGTACGAGTAAATTACAATTAATTATTTCTCGAAAATTATTAAAAATATATAAACTTAGGTACAAACATTATTTACATTAATTGTATTTTTTAAAGATGCTTAAAACTAAGCAAAAATTGAACTTACTATTATACATTACATAGTACAGGCTATGATTGGCGAGTTTCTTGTGAATACTTCTCGTCATATGCTTTTTAGAAATCACAGTAGATTCTATGCGTATAGGTGCTTTACTATGCAAAAAAATATTTTTAATTTTAATTTGATTTTAAGTCGAAATAGAGATTAAAATCATATATGTAAAAGTAAACTTAACACTAGATTAACCAGACCAGTCAAAATGACTGGCCTTGCAAGATCAAATTAAAATTCCTACTGCGTGTAACATTTTCTTTAATTCTTCTAATCTTCTTTAATTTATAACAGAAGAATTAGTTTTATGAATTTTATATTATTTTATATATATTTGTAACAAATATATACTTTTTTGGTTTTGGTAGAAATAGGTATATTTAAGCTGGTAAATCTAGTGTTAATATCAAATGCCTGCTCGGAGGTTTTGTGTAATATTACAGTTTACTTGGACTCTGGGGTAAGCTGGACTGTTAACTAACTAGATCCAACTTTATTAGCTTTATCTCTCCCAATATCCATAAAAGACATAAATATGGATGTCTTTATTCAATGTTGAAAACGTATAATAAACTTTTGTTTTAATATAATTGGCTCGTGTCTGCCACGATGTCTGGGTCTGGAGTTTATGTATTAAGTTGTAGTTGTTACTGGGATACTGAAAAAGAATGTATTTGGACATATATGGGGCTTTAGCTAGTGTACCAGTCTGATACCTAAAGATTCTGGGATTGATTCTCAGTCGAAATTAATATTTGTGTAAAATAAGGAGATAATTATATTCATAGCACAAGTTAATCTAGTTCGGTTATTTCATTACACAGAGTTTCAGCTGACCGATTATAGCTGAAATTAAGTATCATAAATGGCGTAATATTTTTATACCTAATGTCGGCCTAATGTTGTGTTGAATTTACAAGACCTAAAAGATGTCCCGCGTCTTAACGTAAACCATGAACACCGAGGTATAGTTGTATTGAGTAAATTAACAATTTGAAATAATAAAAATTCAGAAAGTAAATTAATTTTGAAAATATCTAACCATGAGGAGAGACTCTACCAAATTCAATTCAATCCTATATATTTAAAATTATTAATTTATTTTAGATATTTTCTACTATGCTTGAGATTATGTAAGTGGAAAATTATAAAGCAAATGCCAATATATATTGTTTTAATTAATTCGAGATGTCTCGTCACATATCATTAACTATACGATTTTGACCTCAAATATTTTAATAATTCAATGTCACATTTTAGGGGTTAACTAAAACCGATTCTATATTAATGAATCATTCTCATGTTTGTTGAGATATGATATTGTACTTGTATCTAGTAAATGCTGTATTTTTTTAAGAGAAACAGATATCGAAATAGCGTGTCTATTTATATAATAATAATAATAAGGAAAACAAAACAATTAAATATTAAAAAAATCTGGTCTAAACCTTATTAGTTTTTTATTTTTTAATAATATACAATAACATAAAATTTATAGTAGAATAAAATAGTTTAAAAAAAATTAATATGCAAATAAGTACTGCTACGTAAAATATTATTCACGTAGCTTACGCTATGAACTACGAGTTTAGACTACGTGCTACGAATATTGCTACGACAATTTCGTAGCACACGTAATGTTATAAATAAATACAAGTTCAAATTGTTATAGCAATATCAAGTCTCTACAGAAAAAAACATTAATCTCATAAATTGACAAAGGGACGAAATGACAATAATTTTCCGCCCAAACTCATCTATGTATTTGTAAGACATCACTTGAAATTTAAATGTATTGTTGGTTTTCTTTTCGTCGTAGTAGAAACCAATGATGTGACTTGTCTTTTTACCGTAACAAAAGGCTGACTTTTACTCGAGTTAAAATTGTATATTGACTCAAGTCATTTATTATTTATTATTGGACTACGTGTAATTAAATACTTTATTGTGATTAGGCTTGATCCATAAGTCATCATATGTCAAGCAGTTTAGGAAGAAGATAAAGAAGCTCTTGAACTTTAACTCGAGTTAAAATTGTACTCGAGCAAGATCACTAATGGAGGCTTTCGTGAAATTTAATTCACAAAGAGCAATATGTGTGTTTTTAACCTTAATGAAAATGTATTCAGGATCAAGAGACATTGAATAGGTGCTTTGTTTACATCGGTATTGACCTTAGGATATTGCGAACACGATGTTTATTTCTTTGTTTGTTTTGTTTTTTTTTTTTACTTTTAATGCGTATTTATTGACTGCCAGTGTGTAATCAGTTAACCGTATTTATATTACCAGTTTAAATAATTTTATTTTGTATTAATTAAAAAAATCGGTTGTCTGTAAAGTCGGTTTACTGACGATAGTTGAACGTGACAACGTCTTAAGAAAATACTGATGGAATGGTAGCATTTTTTTTTCATTTGTTTAATAGATTTGTATGTATATAGAGAAGGAGGTAATTGGAAATCACAATGAAATTGATCAAGATCAAGATCACTTCAAGCCTTACATGGAACGCCTCAAAGCGAGGTAACGCCGCATGAGTCATGTTTTTTCGTGCGTGCAGCAGGCTCAATCGAATTATAAGACGTTGTCACGTCAAAAACAACTTTTTGATGTATTCATTATTGGGTATTTATTATTTGTATAGTATTATTTTGTATTTAAATAATATTTTTGTTCTTTTCAGATGGAGCGAAATGAAATGAAATTTATAAAATAAATATTATGTTAAGAAGTCGAAATATGGCGGTTAAAAACATAATCCCGTTTTACATAATAATAACCTTAATGGCTCGTGAAACGATTAATTTAGAAATAAATAAAATATATTTTAATATATCCGATGCGTATCTTATCAATGAAAACATAACTTTTAATACAAACGAAAACGAAACGGAACAATTAAAAATGAACGATTTCAAAGTTAAAAAATGTGAATTATTAATGAACACAACATTTAGTGACGAGCATGTATCGATACAAACAAAAATAATCGATTCGATCTACTTAAACAATATTCATTCAAGTGTCACGACAAATTTAATTGATGAAAAGGTCTCGGTTAACGATATCGAATCGAGTGGTGATAATTTATTCGATCTGGTGATAAGTGATTGTGGTGATACCAAGAAGTGCGCTGATTTGGGAAGAAACTGGACGACTGACCACTCAATAACCATTGGATTTTTGGGCGCATATGGATGGAGTCAGGTATTGTATTATGTGAACTGTTATTAATTCCGCTATTCAAATATAGGTGGCGCTGTTTTAAACGTGTCTTTTCATTTTTTTTATTTGTTTACTTTTAGTAATTGGGCTCCAATAGAGCGCTTTTACTCGTCAATACAAATATAAATGAAATAAATTTATTAATTATCAATTTGATTTAGCTGCTGTATACTGGCATTGTCCACTTACATACTAATGTCATAATAATATATAATAAATCTACTATGATGTAGAAGAATAGCTGCTGTATAGGGGCATTGTCATCCTATTGTATACCTAAGGGTAAACATAAAATGACATAGATTATGTCCAAGCTTTTTTATCAGTAAGATATTCATCTAACGTGTAATATGATTTTCTTAAACTGATAAAGAGCGAGGCTACTAATATCATCGGGCAGTTTGTTATATGACTTTATGCCAACCTCCATGAACAAACGACTCGTTTTACGAAGACTTGTTCTCTATCTTATCTAGTCGTAGACCCCTATGCGAGGTCGTGTCTGGCAATGGGATTTTCTTACCACTTAGAAATAAAATCCTACCATTGAACTCCGTATTAATAACGGAGGTGGGTGTTCGAGTTTGTTTACAATGTATCTTTTTGATAGAAATTTTCCATTCGTATTGTCTTCAATTTCTCCTTTAGAACCGAATTTGATCTTAGTTTTATTTAGTAACAAATTGTTACTTGGTGTGGGTGATTATATTGAACGCTTAGAATCAAAATCTGGTTTTAAATAGTTTTAGTTGAGTCTATCATTATGTTTAGATTTTTTAATCCCCGAAATTAGTTTTTAAAATATGTTTAAAGTGCAATGTAACGTTGCTCATTCTAATGTTAGCGCATGCATGGGGCCTACAATTAGATTATTATAATTCTTAGTGTGATATTAATTCCAAGTCTAGTTGTTGAGCCCTGTTTGTGGACCCAATCTAAGTATATATAACTCAAAGGTGACTGACTGACTTAAATAAATAAAATACCAATATGGTATTTGCTTTATTTATATTTTCAGTTAATATTATAATTATCAGTTTCTGTCATTTGCGATATTAATTTCTTAATGGAGCCATGTGTGTTTACGATTTCATTATTATAGAAATAATAAATAATAATTAAATAGTTTAAAAAACTAAAAAAACACGCGCGCTATCTTTATCTCTTTTACTCCACTACACAGGATCTATAAAACAATTTATAAATCCTGGCGGTCCTAATAAGGATAATGGGAAACTGTTATTAAATTATTGCATTGTCATCGATCCTTAATACGTATGCAAAGTTTCAAATTAATCAGACTTCTGGAAATTGCTGAAAATTATGCTCAAAGATTCCGTTACTTACATACATACATACATACAACCCAAGCTAATATAAGCGTGTTAAAAAAATAGGCTTTTGTTAATATTGTTTCTTAGCAAAAAACAACTTGTTTTTGTCTTCAATTATATAATATATAGGTTATTTTTGGTTCATTATCACATGAATAAATCTTGTAATTTTTTGTTTGTTTATTCAAATAAAGTTTGTTTAACTCCTATCTATGTTAATAAGTTTGGATCCTTGACAGTTTGAAAGCTTTACGTGTATTCCCAATTGTGTTGAAAGGAGTTACATATATTTACACGCATGTGTACTCTTATGCAATGTTTATTACAGACAGAAAAGGCAATAAAGTTTCCATTTCAATATTAGCGAATTGTGTTCTTATTATTTGCTGAATCACGTTATTTGTTTTCTTAAACGGTAAATAATCGTACTATGAATTATTTTTATTCTCTTATTTGATCCGTAGATTCTTATTGGTACACTTAGACTTGTCAAAATACAATTATATTTAATAATATACAGCAACTGTAATAGTGCCTTGTTCACTTCGACAACAGATATACTATATTAATATTAAGTACTAGATATCATTTGTAGTTTTACTTAGAGTGTAATATAATTGTAATTTATATTTTATTATTATATTATGTAATCAATTTATAACATTACTAGCTTTTACCCGCGGCTTCGCTCGCATTTAAGTCATTAAATAAGTATCAGAGATCATTTCAATAGAAATGAATCAATATGATTCCAAACAGCTGAAACTATAGTCAGTTGGAAACTATAGTTAAAAATAAATTATTTTTTAAAATAAAAAGTATCCTATGTTACTTCTAGTACCTCCAAACATATGTGTATAAAGTTTCATGATGATCGGTTAAGTAGTTGTTGCGTAAAAACGTAACAAACAAACTCACATTCACATTTATAATATTAGTATTAATATTTTATAATATTAACAGGGTATCGTATTGAAAAATATGTATTTTTTACATCCTTGTGTTTATAATGGGACATGTAGTTAAGAATTTTGAATTTTGATTTTTTAAACAACTGTACTGTTACATAGTTTAGTAAATGAAACAAAACAACTGCTAGCACAATTGTCGCCTTCACTATGCTGGCTTGAGGAATATACTCTGTCTAGATTGATACTGAAAAGAGACTGAAAAGGACATTTTATGGTACATTTTGGTGGTACTACCCCAAGATGGCATTTTGAACTAATAGCCATCACAAGTCTGCCTACCACTAAAAAGTAATCACCAAATTGATATTTAATATAGAACGTAGTAATTTCGTATTAAAATATGAATTCTCTTGGGCACCCTTTGATTATTCTGTTTCATGTAACCTTCATAATTTCAAGGAAAAGCCTCCTTTTTGAATTTACATGACTTTTTTGCTAATGAACATGGAATCTAGTAGGTATACGATGTAATTTATCCTCGTGACGTGTCACACGAATATTTTCGACTACCTTCAGTCACGTGTAGTAACACGGAAGTATATTTAGGCTAACATGCGTATTTTAAAAGACATTTTGCGGGTTCATATTTCATTCGTTCATCGACGTAACGTAACTATTTATTGTACAAAATACATTGGTATTATCTACCAGTTAACCTTTGACAGTGTGATGTTATAAAGTTTTGTTTATGTTATTTAAAATTCGAGGAGACACGGCAGGGGAAGGGGAGGGGGGGGGGGGGGTTGATGTAAGGGGGGGGGGGTATGTAAAATAAATGTTGTTTTTAATATCAAAAGGATGCTATATCTATTCGTAAGCATTGCGTTGTCTTTTTATTTTGCAAAAGCAATCATTTTATTTTGATGATATTATTGTTTCGATTAATGTTTTATTCATCGTTTTCCTGTTACGACAACAACTTGGAGATAGTTCGCGCGTTTTACGGGAACAAAGCCTTTTTGGTACTAGCTACTAGCTATTAAATACGCCGAAGGTTCGATTGCCACAGCTAATATTTATTTATTAATATATTATATCAAAATGAAAATCATTATTAAATTCACTTATAACTTTCCTTTATAAATATGTATGTATTTATGTATACTATATTTATACATTGTAAACCTATATTATTATTTATTATTTTATGTAATGTATGTATTGTGTATATTTAGTTATTGTCATATTAATGTCATATTGATATATAATAAATCTACTATGACGTAGAAGAAAAGTTGCTGTATAGGTGCATTGTCATTATAGACAGAAAAAAAATTACTATCACGTTTATTATGAATATTTTTAATCCGAAGTTTTGGAAGCTTTGTACCCGACTTGATAAAATTATTTATAAAAATATTTTTTCGAATTAAAATTTGGTCCTCTGATCCTGTCTACAATAAACGTCTATCTTTACCCTTATCAAATAGAGGCGTGAAGACATATTTAAAAAGGTCATAAGTACTATACAAGAAGGTTATCATGTTATTTACATCTCAGTAACTTTTTATTATGATAATCCCTTCACATTTTAAATATTTTATTTATAAATACATACGTGATAATAGGAAAGGAGACCAGTGGGCTTATCACGAATTTAGTCTGGCTTTCGAATCGAGCTGTCACAAGTAAAACGGATCCGTTAGCAATCGGGATTATGAATTTTTACTAACGACTAACGAGCACCAGCAATCTATCAAATGAACGAAAGATCGAGACGTTCGAAAATTAACAAAAAGTATCTAAAATATTCAATATGTTCCAAATCCGCACTCTGTGGCGCTGCTCAAATTTCCATACAAATCGCTTGAAGCGAACTCGGTTCGAAAGCCAGACTAAAATTCGTGATAAGCCCACAGGACAGTCCAGTGACTCTCAATCCGCAGCACTTATGTGTGTTACGAAATTCTAAAAGTGCGCCGCCAAAGTTTAGGTATATAATAATGTTAATATTATTAAATAATATGATTTAAAAAATTTTAAATTTGGAAATCGTTAAAAGTTTGCTGCAACAAAAAACGGGTTGAGAATCACTGGGATAGACAATAACAAAATTTGGTGTAATCAATGTAATTTAAACTTGTGATGAGATATGAAAAGCAAAATGAAAGGGAAATGTTTTCAGACGTCCGTTACATCGACATAGAAAAGCTTCCTTTGTAACAGCTTGTCAAATGAAATTAAAGTGTTGAATGATTAGGAATTTAAAACAAATATTAATTAACAAAGCATTTTACAGTCTAAATGAAGCTACAACTGACAATCTGTAAAAACTAATAATATCTAGTACTTAATATTATTATATCTATTGTTGAAGTGAATAAGCCGCTATTACAGTTATGCGTATTGTATTATCTAAATATACATATATAACTCAAAGGTGACTGACTGACATAGTGACATAGTGACACAGCCCAAACTACTGGACAGATCGGGCTGAAATTTGGCATGCAGGTAGATGTTATGACGTAGGCATCCGTTAAGAAAGGATTTTGATCAATTCCACCCCTAAGGGGATAAAATAGTTTGTATAAATCTTCTTAGATTTATTTCATTCATTATTACGCAGACGTAGTCGCGGGCAACTGCTAGTTAACTATAATTGTATTTTGACAAGTCCAAGTGTTCCAATTGGAATCTACGGATGATGTAAGAAAGAAAATAATAAAAGATGGTTCAAATTAGTTTAACCATATTCGGGGATAAACTCAAACTATAAACTTCAAACTGGAAAAAAATTTACTTCGTATACATGGGTTATTAGTGTTGTCTCTCCCCTCTTCCTTACATCTATTTGGTTCTTGTTTTTTATTTTTATGTATTTTTATAATTTTATTAGAAGTGAAGTATCTATCCCTTTAACACCTTGAGCATGCCGTCCTATTCTATAATTAAAATTTCATTTAGTTTATATAATACTAGCTGTTGCCCGCAACTACGTCTGCGTAATAATGAATGAAATAAATCTAAGAAGATTTATACAAACTTTCATCCCCTATTTTATCCCCTTAGGGGTGGAATTGATCAAAATCCTTTCTTAGCGGATACGTCATAACATCTACCTGCATGCCAAATTTCAGCCCGGTCCGTCCAGTAGTTTGGGCTGTGCGTTGATAGATCACTATGTCGGTCACCTTTGAGTTTTATATATATAGATAAATAAATAACTATAAAATAAGCATCAGCTATTAGTGTGTTCTAATATATGACATATAAGAGACAAAAGATTTGGTCGGAAGATTAACGATGTATCGAAGTCATCCACCTAATTGTCTGGCCGTCAAGCAGCAGACTCGAAGAAGTATGTATCATAGTATACCTACATCCCGCACAGCGACGAAAATAGGTCATGTTAAAGACCGAAATCGTAAATAGTAAACACTTTTGTGCAAGACGAAAATAGATTTATAGACGCTGATTTATATACAATGTTTTTTTCACTTGTATATATTTTTTATATCATGCAGAAATTCTTTATTGGATATCCAGTCTGGTGTTAAGCATAGACAGTTACGCGGTTACTCCCAAACTGTGGGTTTATCACGAATTTAGTCTGGCTTTCGAATCGAGCTGTCACAAGTAAAACGGATCCGTTAGCAATCGGGATCATGAATTTTTACTAACGACTAACGAGCACCAGCAATCTTCGAAACGTTCGAAAATTAACAAAAAGTATCTAAAATATTGTAGTTCCAAATCCGCACGCGGTGGCGCTGCTCAAATTTCCATACAAATCGCTTGAAGCGAACTCTGTTCGAAAGCCAGACTAAAATTCGTGATAAACCCACTGGTTCCGAAACTTTGTTAGGTATGCTTGAAATTTGTGGCAACTTGAACTTGCCTGCTATATTAAACTATAGGTATTGAGTGACTAAAGTACATATCGCTGGGTCTTATGTGGTAGGATATATACAAACCGATTTAAAGTTGTTATTGTGTGTAGTTTGTTAGTGTAGATTCTTCGTTGTTGTATAGAGTATCTCAAAAACCAATCTTGATATATACATCCCTACTAATATTATAAATGTGAATGTGAGTTTGTTTGTTACGTTTTCACGCAACTACTTAACCGATCATCATGAAACTTTGTACACATATTTTTGGAGGTACTAGGAGTACTATAGTTTCCAATTGACTATAGTTAGTATGATCTCTGATACTTATTTAATGACTCAAAAACGAGTGAAGCCGCGGGTAAAAGCTAGTATATTATAAGTTATTTTCAAAGGCGATATAACAATGTTACTTGGGTACAAATTCGAAGTTTTTTTGTGAGATTGGAACGCGGGTCCGTCACCGTGAGTTCACGCCCCCACGGCCGCAATTTGTAGGCACTCATAAATGTAAAAGTCAATTACAGAACCTCACTAAAAATACGTTTATTATATTAACTAAACATTATTTATAATTTCTTTGACGTGTTTTTCTTCTTACAAAACTTTTTTATTTCATTATTTGAAGTTCTACGAGGTAGAAAAGTAATCAATTTTAATGGAAATATGTTTTTATTTATATACTATTTTTTAATCATATATTATTATTCATATTACTTACTTAACTAGAAGAAAACGCCTTAAGACGACTTATAATAAAAGCCTATTTTAAGCCTGACATAGTTGACATGTTTGTTGCCTGCTGACACTTATACACACACTAGCGGCCCGTCCCTACTTCGCACGGGTGAACATTTATTTTTTAATCATTTAGAATTTTAGAACGAAAAAACTAGTTATAGCGACATAACTACATATGCTACCGAGACATTTTTTGTAGATATTGATATGTTCTTTAATATTGTAGAGCACTTTTTTATTCCATCATTAATAGTTTTCGCAGCGCATGCGATGAAAGACATTTTATGGCATTTTTTGGCAACCTTGGGTTACATTATAGTAGTTTTAGTAAGAATCCTTAATTTTTCCTGTAATTTATATAGCCTATATTGATCAGTGATAATGTAGCATTCAAATGGAGAAAGAATTTTTGAAATCGATCCAGTAGTTTTTGAGCTAATTCGTTACATACATACAAAAATACGAATCTTTCCTCTTTATAGTATATTAGTATAATATAATATTAGTATAGATATAAACTACTTTCTGTTCATAAACCGCAATTAAGCCTAATATCAGGTGGAGTGTTACCAGGTGAAACTCGACTGCTCTAAAAAGAACAATTTATGACTGATTTGTAGCATGCATTTGTTAAAAAATACTTGTTATATATAACCTTCATGTATGCACTTGAAAAATGTCATAGGACAGTGTTTCCAGGAACAAATTGGAAAGCGCACACTCGCCGAGGTTAGTCGCACCAATTAGAGCATAAAAATAGATTTTATAATGCGAATGAGGTAATAGGTTTATACTTCT
This sequence comes from Tineola bisselliella, assembly GCA_028551675.1. Lineage (NCBI taxonomy): Eukaryota > Metazoa > Arthropoda > Insecta > Lepidoptera > Tineidae > Tineola > Tineola bisselliella. The sequence goes on from JAPWLS010001791.1 coordinate 58,223, forward strand.
AGTGTTTACGCGGATAATAAAAATTCCATTACTAAAAGGTAATTAACAATTAATTATTTTTCATTATTTATCGTATTTATTCTCTCGCGTTTCATTAACTCAATAAATAAACTTAATTAATTTAGTTTTTAAGCGATTTATCATTATAATCCGAAGTTTTACAAGCTATACAACTATGATGGTCTCAAAACGCGATGATAAGCCGCAAGTCTATATAATTTATAACTATATTTTTATAGTAGTTAGTAGTTTACTATTTGTTCTGTGTTTACATGTTATATGTCTGTGTTGTTCTCGTCCTGGTACAGTAATACCCCGCTTTACGCGACCCCGTTATGCGCGGTTTCGCTATAACGCGATATTCAAATTTATTATTAAATTATGCGAAAGAGTGCGTATAAACATAGTCATTCAACTTCTCTATGGTCGCGGGAATTTCAGTTAACGCGATTTTTTCCGGAACGTATCCCCCGCGTAAAGCGGGGTATTACTGTATACTCTTAGTATAATGAATCCTAGTTTGTAGTAATTCTTGCTAATAAATACAATGAATTAATTCAATTTAAAAAAAAAACAAAAAAGCTTCCAAAATAGTGTACGACTGCCTATAAATTAAAAATTATAAAAAAAAAATCGTTTTATAAATCCTATTCAGTGACGTCATCAATTCGAATAATAGTATTTAATTTCACGGATAGATGGCGCTACAGACAAAAAGTGATTGAAATTGTAACTTTTAATTAAACTTTGTATGCAGTTTGTTTTAATTAATTAGTACGCTAATGATTATTTAGTTGAAAAGTTAGATTAGAAGACTTTGAAATAGATGTTTAATGAATTTTTAATTTTGTTTTTTTTTTCTTTCTAATGTAAATTGTAAAACGAACTTAAAGTTAAGGTTGTTAAAACTACTAGTAAATACAGTTGTAGAGAAGCCTTAAGAGCCTTGCCAGACACTCCTCGAGATAAATATTAGGAAATTATTACTAACTAGCTTTTACCCGCGGCTTCGCCCGCATTTAAGTCATTAAATAAGTATCAGAGATCATTTCAATAGAAATGAATCAACGTATCACGTATCCTGATGATGCCACGTGAAGTGGCGAAACGCGTCGAGACAAGTTATTGAATGTTGGTGGAGGTTATTTTCCTTCATCGACCTAATGTAGCGGGAATTATAAGCAAAATAATCTCCTTTAATATGGATTTACGCAAAGTAAAGCCTGAAACAATTAATTAGATTTAATATTTATTACTGCATATCTTAATAACTGAGATTTCAGTGTCTACTTAATACATTTGTTTTGCAGACTGTACTCGGGGCGTTGCCATTGGCCGTTGCTGCAATTAATCGCGAGCCTTCATTGTTGCCTGGACTTCATCTGCGTTTCGTTGCTGCTGACATTGGCAGACCTCACCCGCCTCTGCCACTCGACAGAGATAGTCTATCTTTAAGGTCAGTTTATGTACAAATTCATTGCGTGTTTTATATTGACATTGAAAGCGTATCATTAAATTTGAGTTCTTTTATATTCGCAAACATTTCGGATTACAATAATTAAGAGTAGTACACGCTTAAATGCTTCTGTTAATTAAATTACTACATATATCTTTATTTTTGCGGCGTATTGCTCGTTTTTAATCGAATTTTCTAAACATCAAAACATGCGTTTAAATTACTTTATTAGTGAATAAACTAATGTGTATTATTTTATTTATAACATGTCAATAAATTTTTTTAAATAATATTGTGCCAAGAGTTCTTAAACGTGATGAAAGCCTAACACAATTTAAAAATAAATTAAAAGCATATTTGATTTTAAAATGCTTTTATTCTATTGACGAATACCTCAATGATTCGAAACAGTAAATGAAATTTATTATTATTATTATTATTGATGTCACATTTGACATTAAACTGTATGACATCTAAATTAAATTATGACATGCAATAAAGATATTTGAATTTGAACTAAGATGTAACATTTTACTAGAGATGTGCCGATTATGACTTTGGCCGACTAGCCGACTAGCCGATTAGTCGGTTGTAAATAGGTATATACATTTTATTGAGAAATAGACACAAAGTAAGAGGCCGGATAGTCGGCGCTTTTCGCCGACTAGTCGCCAACTACAATAGTGGCCGGATAGTCGGCTTTACCGACTAGTCGGAACATCTTTACATTTTACGTTTGAAATTTTCCCCCATGCCATGTGAGTTATAAATATTTCAATATGCATCGTTACTAACTTCAACGTTCAACAAAACAATTGAGCGTGCTTATGAATTAATTATTCCTGTGGATAATTATATTAGAAAGCATCAGTGGCAATGTTTGTTTGTTTCAGCAAACAATACTAAACTAACTCTGCGACGTAGTGTTAGTTAGAATTCAAGTCAAAATAAAAAAGAGGTTTTATGATTGTGTAGCCCTTGTCCTGATACCCATAGAACATGGTCTATATCAGCCATTCTCAAAGTGGTGTTCCGCGGAACCCTAGGGTTAAAATACTGCAAAAAATACCTACCAAAGGGAGATTATAAGGTTACATCTAAATATTACGTAATATTACATTGCAATATGATTATTCATAAATACATATAAATCAGTTTTTTTATAATTATATTAATTCCCCAAAAAAGTTTGAGAACCGCTGGTCTAGAGAATTCAAGATTTTCAGGAAAAAATGTAATCATTCTATTAAAAATATTTAACACCGCATTTTCGGGTTCAAACGTTTGACTGAATAACCCAGTATATATGTATAGTTAGGGTCTGTCAACTTAGATAGCGGAACCAGTATATCAGTACAGACATTTCAGTGGGCTTATCACGAATTTAGTCTGGCTTTCGAATCAAGCTGTCACAAGTAAAACGAATCCGTTAGCAATCGGGATCATGAATTTTTACTAACGACTATCGAGCACCAGCCATCTATCAAATGAACGAAAGATCGAGACGTTCGAAAGTTAACAAACAGTATCTAAAATATTGTAGTTCCAAATCCGCACGCGGTGGCGCTGCTCAAATTTCCATACAAATCGCTTGAAACGAACTCGGTTCGAAAGCCAGACTAAAATTCGTGATAAGCTCACTGATTGTAGATAGTGTATAGTGTAAAATGCTGGCTGACGGACAGTAACAGGAATGAAAACGAAAGGTAATCACGATTGGCTCAACTTTCCCTCTTTTTCTCTGTCGTTTCCGGAGCGAGTTAAGGAGCTGGTTTATAGAGATGAAATCCAGATTGTAATTATTTGGCAATTTTTTATGTCGGCGGAGTTTCAAGCGTGTTTATTCGCTAGTTACACCAGTGTCGCTGAGAGGGCGCTGCCGTCGGGACAAGAAAGGTTAGCGGGGGGAGCAAAAATGTCCCAGCCATAGGATTGGCGAGTTTCTTGTGATCTTCTTCTCGTCATACGCCTTTCCGAAGTCTTTTCTCCTTTTAGTGCCTATGCTAATAAACTATTTTCATTTCATTTCATTTCAACATAGATAAAAATGTAATACAACAGGTCATATATAGAATGTCATA
>JAPWLS010001133.1:0-35050 GCA_028551675.1 Tineola bisselliella
TTTTGAGTAACTCGATTAGCTAGATGTGGTGACCCCAGCGCCCTCTCAAGTGTGAAAGCCGCAACACTAAATTCTAATCATTTCTCACATACCATATAGCTGTATCTGTTTCTTCTTCGCGCTAGACTCATTATGCAAACTCCGGTTAGTACCAACTGAAATGAAACACTGGTTTTATATTGGCAATATGGGGGAGTTCAACAAAAAAAAAGTTAGTTCCAACTGATATAGGAGGAATATTTTAACAATTAAATGAAATTAGTTTATTAGCATAGGCACTAAAGGCGTGCGCTTGCTCATCGTCAGACTCTACAATGACTTCGAAAAGGCGTATGACGAGAAGAATACCACAAGAAACTCGTCAATCATAGCCTGTATATGAAATAATTAACAAAAAAAAAAACTGAATTTCATTTCAGAAAAAAAATTAAATAACAATTCATAAATCAGTGGGCTTATCACGAACTTTAGTCTGGCTTTCGAATCGAGCTGTCACAAGTAAAGCAGATCCGTTAGCAATCGGGTTCATGAATTTTTACTAACGACAAACGAGCACCAGCAATCTATCAAATGAACGAAATATGGAGGCGTTCGAAAATTAACAAAAAGTATCTAAAATATCGTAGTTCCAAATCCGCACGCGGTGGCGCTGCTCAAATTTCCATACAAATCGCTTGAAGCGAACTCGGTTCGAAAGCCAGACTAAAATTCGTGATAAGCCCACAGATCCACGGTCTAACCAGCCCAAAATAATATGAAAAATAAAAATATTTAGTAACAGTGAATACCATGGCAGCTGGCACGGCGGCTGGTACAGTCTCCAAATGATGAGGAGACGCCGTGTAAGCTCTCAGGAGTATGTGAGCGGCTGCCAGCAGACCTCCGAGTGCCGCAGCCAAGGCCCCGCAGCCGACGCACCACCACGCGTACTTCCTCCTCCGACCGCATGACGCCGGATCCACGTTTGAGTTTTGAGGCAGAGTTGCTGTAACAAAAATTATTTTATTTATTTATTTATAAAGCCTACCTACAAAATTACATATTATAAAAAGGACTACTATTATATAAACTAAATGAAATTTTAATTATAGGATAGGACGGCATGCTCAAGGTGATAAAGGGATAGATACTACACTTCTAATAAAATTACAAAAATACATAAAAATAAAAAACAAGAACCAAATAGATGTAAGGAAGTGGGGAAAGAAAAAAAAAACAAAATTAAAATACTAGTAACTAAGTTAGTTGAAGATAGTATCAAGATGTTTTCTGTATTTTGGCTTGTTGTGGGAAAAAGCATCTATGTCAGTTCTTTTATTGAGTTATTGTATTGACTAGTCATACGATTAAGTGGCGAATATTGACCGAGATTTGTCATCAAAAATCTTTTTTTATTTTATTTACTTTCAGTAATTGGGCTCCAATGGAGCGCTTTTACTCGTCAATATAAATATAAATGAAATAAATTTAATAATTATCAATTTGATTTAGCTTACATACTAAAGTCATAATAATATAAATATAATATAAACTCGTGTTGGGTGGGACTCACGTTGGGAACCACTGGTTTAGACTATATATTATATAAAACGGTTCAACAAAGAGAGAAAGATACCGATTAATCTAAAAAAACCAAAATGACATTTATGACGTTTTTAATACGGGCGAATATTCTAATTACCAAAATAAGGAGGCGGCGGCACATAGTGTTGTGCCACGTCGGAGCCGGAAATAGCATTTTGCGGTGTCGATGTCGATACGTGATATTCCAGGACTTGCATCACACCGCACGCTTGCATTTCCCCGCAGAGATCACTTTTTCACTTTTACACATTGAAGTCTTTTCTTTTTTTGAAAATAGAACGCGTTGAATTCGTTCAAAATAAATTATGCGCGCGTAAATCGATATTTACTAGTAGAACAGAACATCGGTCATTGACTTCTTCTATAAACACATTTTCAATACAATTACAATAATAATTAATAAAAGAACAATTAATATATGCTAAAATCGCAAACACAAACAAAGTTTAATTCATAAAAATGTATAAAACACAATTTTTACAACACAAAGCACAAATTTCAATTTTCGAACTAATTTACGCGCGAAATACGAGGTTTTTTATGCTACAACCAAAGTAGAATTAGATATTTTAATTACACTCTTTGTTTCAACAGTTATTCACTATATTATTTATTCATAAGAATTACTAAGAAATAAGGTTATTCGATCTGTCATCTGTAATAGGGAAGCAGAAACTGTCGCGCAGAAGCAATGGTCGTTTGTAAACCACACCTCTCCACACGGCATTCCCACCCCTACCCTTGTATACACAAAAACTAATTTCCTATCAAATTTGCGCGCATTGTATATGGAGAAATGTGTGTAATACCCACAATAATGGTTACACAACCGTGTGAATAGATTTGCTATAAAATGGACCGTACGTGTTTGAGAATAAAAATTATAATTGATCCGGTTAATTGTTACGATTTATTGTTGAAATCGCAGGTATGTGATTTATGGATTTTTATTGTATTCTTTTTTTCAAATTGCCTCTTTAAATCAAGTCACCTGTGCCTGTGAGAAAAAAAAAAGATATTGTTACCGTGTTCCTTTTTCAAAAATCCCGAGCAATTAAACCGAATTGAATGAATAAACCTTAAGTTCGAATATCGTTTGAAATTTTATTGTTATTTGTAAGGATTTATTTTGAAATACTAAGAAGTTTTGTATGCAATTATGTGTCTTATGAGTTCTAATTGGCCTTTACCATTGATATTTATTCCATAGATCAGCCATTCTCAAAGTGTGTTTCGCGGGACCCTAGGGCTAAAATACTGAAAAAAATACCTACCAAAGGGAGATTATAGGGTTACATCTAAATATACTAAATATTACATTGCAATATGATTATTCATAAATACATATAAATCAGTTGTTATAATTATATTAAGGCTTTTCCTTCGCCAAAAAAGTTTGAGAACCGCTGCCATAGATGTTAGGTTTTTATTTTTTGTATAATATTTTTTTTTAATATTCGTGTTCTTACAGGTATAAAAATCATTGACGTGAGAATTTGTAATTCAGTCGAACGTTTGGAGTTATAAATATAAATATAGATTAGGGCATGTTTAGTGGAGTCCATTCTCATGGTTAAATTTTTTTACTTCTGAAAACTATTATTACATTAGTTCTTATCTTCACTACTAGATGGAGCCACCGTCGTTTAAGAACGTCGGATGGTTTGACCGCGGCTGTCATACATAGTTAATGCCTTATTCAACAAACAGCTGTTTTGATTGAACACAAACCAGTAGTTTTATTTACACAAAACAATGGCGTAAATAGTTTGTGCATTTGTTTGTCCTTGTGAATCCTAAACAGGGCAAAATTACCTTACCATTGTTACGCCGGTTTGAAGTAGCGAGCGTACTGACTGGAGGTCTGGGTGGTAACGCTGGCGGGGTGTCTGTCTTCGCAGGGGGAGGCGGTCCAGGGTCGTCTGCGCATGCGTATTGCACTGATGCCGGCTTACAAGTGCACGCCACTTGATACTGGGAATTAAGAAAATAATAGTTTAGTGCATCAATCTATACTAATATTATAAAGAGGAAAGATTTGTATTTTTATGTTTGTAACGAAACTCAAAAAGTACTGGACCGATTTCAAAAATTCTTTCAACATTTGAATGCTACATTATCACTGATCTATATATATATATATATATATATATATATATATATATATATATATATATATATATCGCGTATACCGAGGTTTATGATTAAACATAGTTAAAATTTAATACAAAAAAAATACGAATCATTTTAACCAATCACTTTAATTCTAAGAACACTTAATGCAATACATACTATTAATTATTTTTTACGAAAAAATACATCTATTGTCTTTTAGGTAGCGTTTTATTACGTTCTTGTAATATACGTTCATAACACCCAACACTGTTTTTAATTGTTTGACACACGGTCATCATTATTGTCTATACTCTGCAATAAGTCCAAACCTGAATAAATTTTTAAAAGAGCATATACGCACTCTTTCGCGTAATGCGAGGCAATTGAGCGTGAAATTTGAATTTCTCGTTATAGTGAAACCGCGCCTAACGGGGTCGCGTAAAGCGGGGTAATACTGTAACCATAAGACTGCCTACCCTTGATTCATAGTATAAACAACCTTACCTTGTGTAAATCAGAAGTTACAGAAGCACTCGTATCACATTCAGGGCATTCCTCTGGTGATGGGGAGCTTCTCGAGGATCTTACGTCTGCTAATGACATGCTTACATTTCAACACACCTGGAAATAATTATTACATATTGAATGCTTTTTTTGTTCATTGGGGTTCGATATTAGGTCGAAAGAAATATTCAAAAACAGATCTTGTTTTGATACATGTAGTGCAGATAGTCAGGACATGGTTTATATGTGGAATTTAAAAATAAGTCGAAACATTGTTTATTATCTAAATGTTTCTATACAATAAATGAATATTTCAATGATAATAATAATGTATGTACAATTGACAATCTTCAAATGGATACAGATTGAACTTTGGACTGGAAGAAACAATCATTAGAAAGGGATAACTATATTCTTATCGTGTCAAAGTTGAGGCATGTGTGAAAGGGATGCAGATATCTCCTTTGCCGTTCACGACACCGCAATCGTTTCTCTTTCTATCTCTTATATACCTACAAAAACTGTATCCATTTGAATATCGTCATGAGTATCTTAAAAATGACTAAACTAAATTATTAATGTATTATAATAATAAATTTTAATGGGTTTTATATAATATCAGTTTGCTGTACCCCAGCAGAGTGTCACATCGACAAAAACAGAACTATTCATAAGTAATTTGTACTATATATCGATAACTTTAATTTCACATCACTATAAAACAAAACACGGAGCAACTGGCTGCAAAATTGTTATGTGCATTATGTTTTTTTTTATTACAGGCACTGGGTTCAACATCTGTTTCTGCCAGACCGGATGTGGGTCCACATGCGTATGCGCATAAAGTCATTGCATTTTAATTACATGTGATATGCCAACTTTCGTGACATATATAGTATATATCCTAGTATATTTAGTATATTTTTACTAATAGATCAATACAGAGATAAAGCTTCACAAATAATGCTAAAGTGAATGAATTATTGAATGAATGAAATGAATGAAAATCATTTATTAGAATAGGCTATGGGCGTAGCCAACCATGGGCTCAGGGTGGGGCAGCAGTCTAAAATAATATGTAACTAGCAAACTATACCCGCGGTCTTACCCTGGTTAATTTTTTTCGTGTCGACGGATGACTGTCGAGTGTGAACTTTCTTACGGATATTAAAGTATTGTAGTTAGTACCTAGATAAGTTTTTTAGGTTTGATTAGGTAACTTACAGGTCAGAGCTAAATATAAATAGTTTTATTTGTAATAACAAAGCTATTACCATCAGCTACATTCAATTTAAAATAATGTGTGGAAATAATAACAAATTTAACCGCTTCAATGATTACGAGTCGTTGAACCCCTGAGAAAAAACATTCGAGGTCATCTACAACGTAAATATTAATCACGTAATAATTTTAGAACCGCATAAAGCGTGCAGAATAATTGACCAATATAGCTTTTAATGTTGCCAGTTTATTTCTTGCAGCTTGTAACATTAGCTTAATCGATTAACAATTAGCTAATTAAGCTTTTAAGCTAATTAGCAACAAAAGAAACTTGTATTGTAACTGAGATGATTGTGTGTATGTTGATGTGCTTATATACTTAGGTACTAGCTTTATTTACATTCATTGTATTACATTTAAGATTACATTGAAATGAAATGAAAATAGTTTATTAGCATAGACACTAAAGGCGTGCGCTTGCTCATCGTTAGACTCTACAATGGCTTCGGAAAGGCATATGACGAGAAAAAGACCTCAAGAAACTCGCCAATATTAAACTAAAGCTCATTAAAAAATTACTATAAAATAAATGCCTATATTGGTGCCAACCTAGTATGACTGAGATGATTGTGTGCATGTTGGTGTGCTTATATACTTAGGTACTGGCTTTATTTACATTCATTGTATTGCATTTTTAAACATTATATTGTATAGGTAACGTGACCATACGTTTTACGGTTCTCCGTCCCCGTGTCCCCGAAAAAAGCTTCGGGATGCAAAATCGTCCCGTTTTCCAACGTCTTTAACTACATCACGTTGCAAAAAGTAACCGAATGGAATAATCTAAGGTAAATTATAAATCATCACCAGCTGTATTAAAACAGATTTGTTCCTCTGAAAAATTTTCTTTGTAATAAATACTATTTTGATAAATCAAATAAAACTTAATTAAAAATGAGTTTGTTTTCTCTATAAGCCTACCAATTGTCGTAAATAAACCAATGTTCCGTTTTGAGTAAAATAATAAATGGACACTTTATGTATAGGCTATGATTAGCGAGTTTCTAGTAATTTCTTCTTGTTACATGCCTTTCCGAAATCCCGTATGCATGAAATAAAGATTCCTAAATAAATCAAGATATTATTATTAAGCCTATGATGCCACGAAACTACGTGACGTCTGAGAAGTTATCCTCAAAGTTGAATCGTAAGCTATCTTGATCGTTCGTGCGTTACCACCACGCTGATTCGAGAAAAATACATCAGAACCCACGGTTTACACGAAATTTACTAAAACCACCGGCACTACTGCGCTAGGGTTGGCACGAAATTTTTTAAAATTTATACGTCACATGGTAGGATCTTTAACAGAACGATTTAAAGTTGTCTTGTGCATAGTTTGTTTGTGTAGATCAGCCATTCTCAAAGTGGTGTTCCGCGGAACCCTAGGGCTAAAATACTGCAAAAAATACCTACCAAAGGGAGATTATAAGGTTACATCTAAATATTTCAACTAAATATTACATTGCAATATGATTATTCATGAATACATATAAATCAGTTTTTTATAATTAAATTAAGGCCTTTTCCTTCGCCAAAAAAGTTTGAGAACCGCTGGTGTAGATTATTCGTTATTGTATTGAGTATTGAGACAAAGATATATAATGATATAAAGAAAACATGAAAATACAATAATAGCTATACAAAATATATTTATTATAAATAAATACTTTGTCAGTAAAAAAGAGCACGTCTACATAAAAATATAATAAAAAAAATTCTATCGATAAAAACTAACGCGAACGACACATCCCTAACTGACCACGATTCTGAGTTCTTAATTCTAAATTTGAATCGTGACATTTCCGCGCTCGACTTACTATTTTGTGTTTTTGATAGTCGTAGAATGTAATTTGACATAATTTAAAAAAAAAAACAACACTACAGGAGTCTGCGCACTTTCATTTTTTTTTATTGAAAGCCCAGTAATGACCACACTCCGCATGATGTTAAGCTAGAGTGCGGTCCATGAGTGGAGACAACTGTTACCACAGACAGCTGGCTTGAGGAAACTGTCCAAATTGACAGGGCACACTCCTCTCGTTATCCCGGCTACTAGGTCACTTCACGGGTGTTGCGCTTGAAAGTGGTGGTACTTCCCCAGGACGGCATACTGGGCTAATGCCATCATCAGTCTGCCTACCACTCATTTGTTTTTGACACGTGTTACCTAAGCATGGATGTTGAAACTTTGAATATTATAATCCCATTCAAAAGTGCCCCAACTAGCAACCTCGTCTTATCAATTGGAAATATATAAATGAACTTTAAGTTATAAGTAGAGATGTTCCGACTAGTCGGCCACTAGTCGGTAAAGCCGACTATCCGGCCACTATCGTAGTCGGCGACTAATCGGCAAAAAGCGCCGACTATCCGGCTTCTTACTTTGTGTCTATTTCTCAATAAAATGTATGTGTTACTTCCTTGTAAAGAAAATATATTGATGACATTTATCAAACAAAATTAGTATCGTAATTAGAAAACAAATCAACATAATATTTAATGACATATATTGCAATTCTGCGTGATGATATTTGAAACTATCGTCAAACTAGTGAGTTGTAAAACTCAAAAAACTTTTTTTGTTATTTATATTTGTCCACATGTCAGTAGTGACTGAAATTGCAGCGAATCAGCTGTAAACGAAGCGTCACGGGAATCCCCTAAACCGTAGTCGGCTTATTTACAACCGACTAATCGGCTAGTCGGCTAGTCGGCCAAAGTCATAATCGGCACATCTCTAGTTCTTATGTAAGAATGGTTTAAGCGTTTAGTTACGTTTGTCACATACAATTCTCAATAACACCGTAGATTGTGGTCTCTCTTTAGTGTCGCTATATTAATTATCGTTCTAATTATTGTCTCATCTGTGGGCTTATCACGAATTTAGTCTGGCTTTCGAATCGAGCTGTCACAAGTAAAACGGATCCGTTAGCAATCGGAATCATGAATTTTTACTAACGACTAACGAGCACCAGCAATCTATCAAATGAACGAAAGATCGAGACGTTTGAAAATTAACAAAAAGTATCTAAAATATTGTAGTTCCAAATCCGCACGCGGTGGCGCTGCTCAAATTTCCATACAAATCGCTTGAAGCGAACTCGGTTCGAAAGCCAGACTAAATTCGTGATAAGCCCACTGATGTATGACTACTCTATGATAGTTTGGTAAAAATGGAAATATTACGTGACACATTAGTGACGTAATAGACCTTTCGTCTTGATCGAATAGTTTTCTTAGGCATAGTTCCCTCAACATGGCGTCGTTACAAGGTGTGCTCGGTGGAAATAGAGTCGCTACCTGGAAATTCTTTGTTGTGTTTTTTTATATACAAAAATCAGGTAACGTTTTTTAATTGGTTCCAAACTAAGAATAATTTCTAAACTGGAGTTATAAAGCTATTTTTTATAATGCCAATATACAGCAGCTAAATCAAATTGATAATAATTTATTTAATTTATATTTGTATTTATTTTGACTAGTAAAAGCGCTTTATTAGAGACCAATTATTAAAAGTTAAAATTTTCGTTTTTTTTTTGTTGAAATAGCTTCAAAATATAATTTCTCCATGTCATGAAAATGCTTTCTGACACACTCAATACAACAATGAAGAATCTATACAAACAAACTATGCACAATGACAACTTTGAATAACTCTGTTGTAAAATTGCGATTTCGTAGATCCTACCATGTTTAATTGATTGTTTCAGGCGTTACTTTGCGGAAATCCATATTAAAGGAAATTATTTATAATTATTTTGCTTATAATTCCCGCTACAACATTCAACAACTTGTCTCGACGCGTTTCGCCACTTCACGTGGCATCCATCATCAGGATACGTGTGGTCGTTTCGGCTTCGCTTCGAGGTCAAAAAATTATTTAAAAATAATTTTAAATAATTTCCTACCATGTTCTTAGGACCCAGCGATATATTCTGTAGAACGGCCTTTCTAGTGTTAAAAAAAACTTTCACTTCACGACCTCTGACTTACATTTCATATAGGTATACATAGAAGTTATTATTATCTTAGCGATTCTATTATAGAGTCGAAAACAAGCATTCAAGCACAAAAACATACACACAATCATCTCAGTCACTAAGTTATCATCAAGATAGTCATTTATGTTATAGTAAGCCTTTTTAATGAGCGTTTATTTAACACGCTCATTAAATAAAGGCGTAGGCAGAAAAAGCTACTATAAAACCTTTTTTGAGCTTACTATCGTGTTTATCTTAATTTTATTTGGTACTTTTAAATTATCTAGTGTGGGATCATCGAAATAATCTCTGTAAATCTTAAATTATTTTTGTTATAATACAATACAACTAAAAATAACATTGTTTTTATTCATGCACGTTAAAGAAGTCATGTTAATTTAATATATAGAAATACTAGCTTTTACCCGCGGCTTCGCTCGCATTTAAGTCATTAAATAAGTATCAGATATAATTTATCAACAGAACTATACTCAATATTTTACTATAGTAATTTTTTTAAAATAAAAAGTATCCTATGTTACTTGTAGTACCTCCAAAAATATGTGTACAAAGTTTCAAGATGATCGGTTAAGTAGTTGTTGCGTGAAAACGTAACAAACAAACTCACATTCACATTTATAATATTATTAGGGATTGCCTAAACGACGAAGTAATATTTTTTAAAACCAAACACTACCGCATGTTTTAATAAAATATATGGAATATTATTATGATTATTATAAGAACTACAAGCATAGGTTATAAAAGTTTAAAAAAATCAATGCATGGTTATTGAATATAATTTATTACGTGACAAGTTTACGAATTCTCCTGTAAAGGTTGTGTAATAGTGAAATTATTGTTGTGAAAACAGTGTTTTATATCTATATAGTGGTATAAAACTAGGTAAAAATGCGCAATACTTTGAAATCGTGAGTTTTTTTTTTGTTGTTTTGTTCATTATTTGGAATTTTAAAAGTTTTAGAAGTGGTAATGATGTTTATTTGTTATAAAATTCTTAAATTCATGTGACACGATGCTAAACTCTAGCCGATTTGTATTTAAATCGATAAAAAAAAGTAATAAAACAACAGTTGACTGCCAATTATCGATAGACATCACAAACAAAAGATGGAATCGTAAATCTTACCTTTTAAAACCGAATGCTAGGCGTCTCCAAAGAAATCATAGAAAAACGTTTAAAAACTGTACAAACACAAATAATACTAAACAAAAACCATATTTAAAAGTATTTTGCACTATTACATGGAAATAAATACATTTCACAATCGTTCGGAATATCGAGAAACCGCCGTACGCGCATATCAAACGCAGACTGGTTACGGAGATATTTTTACCTGATGAAATGAAAAAAAAAATGGACGCCTTTCCTTACTTACTCATTTTTAGTAAAAACAACCATATTTCGCTTCAAATTAAGGTTTAAAACAGCTTGAAGTAAGTCAACAATTCTAATTTCGTTACTTTTATCCGATTATAATTCCTAAATTAGGGATGCATAAAGCTGAATATTGTGTGATAAGATAAAAGCTTGGACTATCTCGTTTTAGCTTGATCGTGGGCAGTTGGCTTTTACCAATGATTCTCAAAGTTTTGCAGTTTCTTATTAAATTCAATAATATATGACTTCTGTAACACATACGGTTATTATTGTTAATAAATGCTTCTGTATTTCCTATATTGAGTATTTATCTTTTGTATTATATATTTAGTGTGCTTTTTTATTGAAATTGTTCTTTTATTGATGGCCTCAGATGTCTAATGAAGACAATTCTGCCAATGTCGAGTATTTGGGCAATTATTCAATAAGACATTATTAAAAGTTCCTGTCTTCGAATCGTCAAAATAGTCAGTAACATTAATAAAGAAATTTTATTATTACAATTCTACTTATCTTCATGGTAAAATTGTTAGTTTTTTTTAAATATTGATGTAAGTTTTTGTGGTAATGTCTACCCAAACATGAATGTATCGGTTTGTCTATTGCTATATATGTCTTTGTGTGTGCTTCGTTTAATTGCGTTTTAATTATTAATAAGCTTAGTTATATATTATTGACGTGACAACGTCTTATAATTCGATTGAGCCGGCTGCACGCACGAAAAAACATGACTCATGCGGCGTTACCTCGCTCTGAGGCGTTCCATGTAAGGCTTGAAGTGCAAGCGAGAGCGCGGAACGAGCGACAAAGAGGCACAATCGGCCTTCGCGTTCGGCAGCGTTCGACGTTGTCACGTTCAACTATCGTCAGTAAACCGACTTTATTTTTATTAAAGATCTAATACGACCAAAGAATTTTGATTCACTTATAACTTTTCTTCATAAATATGTATGTATTTAAGTATATATTATTATTTTATGTAATGTATGTATTGTGTGTATACTGTATTTAGTTATTATTTTTCTTCACATTGCAGCAAACATCACCGCTCACACCGACAAAGGTTAGCTGGTAGATAATGCTCGCCTATGTGAAAAAATTATTTATTTATTTAAAATATATTACTGTAATATTTTAGGTGATAGTTTGGTAAAAGTTTGAGCACCACTGGTAAGGACCCGCAGTGGCCGAAACCAGTTTTCGCATATTAATAATAACAGACGCTCGGTTGTATATGAATTAACCCATTTAACTGTTACCAAAGATTTTTTGGTCAGTTAACCGAGCACCAGTGACAGTGACAACTCTGTATAGATAATAGAAACTTATTTCTATTTAAAAAAAAACATGTACCATACGCTAATGTATTGATGAAAAAATACGATAAAACCACGGCTTTCTTTTGAATTTCTTTAAAAAAAAAGGAAAAAATTGTTCTAAACGTATTTAAAAAAATCTTTTTTTATTACTACCCTCAAACATCTACTTCTTCTTCTTTATTAATGGCCTCGGATGTCTAATGAAGACAATTCTGCCAATGTCGAGTATTTGAGCAAAAACCCAATAAAGAGATTACTAAATTTTAATTCACACGTAAAACCTCATGTCAAAAAAAAGCAGCCACGAGTATCAAAGAAGACAATATAACAAAATTAAAAATAAAATCTACTCAAAACCTCTAACACGAACTTTTGAAATTACAAAAAAAAAACAACTTTATTCTATAATTTATTCATAAATTTAATTGTCACTAATTATTCTTCCAGCTTCACTTGGAAGCAGATTTGGGATCCCAGGCTTGGATTTTCGGTCTGGTGGTACTGTAGGGCACGTACTGGCCATCAGTGCCAGTCAAGTTTTCAGTGAACGGAGCCATCCATTTGTACTTTGGTCTGCTTGGATCCTGTTCAAAGCACAACAACACATTATATGACACAAATTATTACTATTATTATAAACTAAATGACATTTCAATTATAATAATAAACAAAAATCATGTTAAAGTTAGAGAATTAATGAGAATAAAAAGTACTAACTAACTACTAACCTAATTAAGACCTATGTTACTAACCACATTTATGACAAATATAAAATCAGCATCAAATAAAACATAAGTATGAAAATTAACAAAATAATGTTTTAATATTTGGAAATATATTTTGAAATGCGACGTCACGAATTTTCGGAATCCCCCCCCCCCCCCCCCCCCCCCCCCCCTTTGTCACACTATGTCACACTTCGTTTACACTCCTTTAACGTGTGACGTAATATACCCCTCTAATATACAAAGAGGACGACACAAATCAAAGGCATCTACATTTTTATAAATATATAACATTATATATTTATAAAAAAAAATTATCTCAACCAGACATCAAACCTCCAAGCTCTATGTTAATTTTGACAATAAAAAATTATAATAATGTAATTAGAAAACAAAAAAGCAAAAACAGCCAGCCAGTACCTGCGATGGAATCAAATCAGTTTTGTAGTGAAGCCACCCAAACCACTCTGCTGAAACCTGAAAAACAAAACAAATACAGTGACAAATACAAAACAATCTATGAAATTCTTTAATTATTTAATTTTGACATATGAATAACTATATTTTTATTTTGATTCAATTGTAAATTGTTTTAATGAGTTTTTAAAATACGTTTAAAATGTAACATAACCTTTCATTCTAATTTGATAGGCCTACAATTAGTTTATAATATTCTTATTGTGATATTAATTTAAGTTGTAGAGTCCTATTTGTGGGCCCAATAAATAAATAAATAACAATCACCTGGCTCCCATCATAGTCCATATAAATTTTAGGATTGTATTCCACCCATCTGCTTCTGCCGATGAAGTAGCGTTTATTCTCATAGTACTTGTTGCCTAGTTCATCCATCCCAACGCACACACCATCTTTAAGTTCATCTTGCCTGAAAAACAGTATATATAAACAGTATTATAATAAATAAATAAATACATATGTAATCGACAGAAGATTATAATGGTGAAATGAAATGAAATATATTTATTTTGCATGAAACATCGGTACAGGGATGTAAATTAATAACATAATACAGTTTCACATGTCTCACCAATTACTTGGCGTGAAAAATAAAAAAATTAAATAATTAATCAATTAATAACAGAATGTCAATTTACAATTATTCTATGTCAATCTTTCATACATTTATATAGGTTATTATTTGTCAATTTGTATATATACATTAAATTTATAATTATTGAAAACTCACAAAATTATCAATATAATCATTAAATCGGCAATCGTTAAAATTCCAAAAACTCTTTAACACTATAAAAACATCTTTGCGTCAGCCAAACATACAATCTATTTTTAAAACACTTTCTGGGTAATAATTTAATATCAATCGGTAGTTTATTAAATATTTGTTTTTATTATATTAAGAATATAAATAAGACAAATGAAAAAACGTAAGGGACAAGCCAATGGGAGTTTTGTTGTTGCCTGTAATTAGGTTTGCGTTTAGATTAAGATATAAGAAGGCATTGTTATTTTTTACTCATCAAAATAAATACAATTTTTTTCAATTATCAGTAGAGATGTTCCGACTAGTCGGTCACTAGTCGGTAAAGCCGACTATCCGGCCACTATCGTAGTCGGCGACTAATCGGCAAAAAGCGCCGACTATCCGGCTTCTTACTTTGTGTCTATTTCTCAATAAAATGTATGTGTTACTTCCTTGTAAAGAAAATATATTGATGACATTTATCAAACAAAATTAATATCTTAATTAAAAAACAAATCAACATAATATTTAATGACATATATTGCAATTCTGCGTGATGATATTTGAAACTATCGTCAAACTAGTGAGCTGTAAAACTCAAAAAACTTTTTTTGTTATTTATATTTGTCCACATGTCAGTAGTGACTGAAATTGCAGCAAATCAGCTGTAAACGAAGCGTCACGGGAATCCCCTAAACCGTAGTCGGCTTATTTACAACCGACTAATCGGCTAGTCGGCCAAAGTCATAATCGGCACATCTCTAATTATCAGTTTGATTCAGCTGCTATATACTGGCATTGTCCACTTACATACTAATGTCACAATAATATATAATAAATCTACTATGATGTAGAAGAATAGCTGCTGCATAGGGGCATTGGCATCCTATTGTATACCTAAGGGTAAACATAAAATGACATTGGTTATGTCCAAGCTTTTTTATCTATATATCATGATTTTCTTAAATTGTAATATTTAGTGCAAATAGCATATTACAGTTTTATTCAAAGTTTTACAGTTCGCTCTCGGTTTTGACCACGAAATTATATCTAGAATTCCTATAATACAACATATATACCAGAGAATATTTTTATTGTAGTCTGGGGATATAATCGAACTTCGCTTGACATTAAGTTCCGAGCTAGGAACAGTCGAGAAAACAAATAAGAAAATAAAACGAAAGTTCAATTTTATTTTATTATATTGCTTTACAGACGCACTTTTTAAGTGTTTCATACGGTTGTAATAATATATTGTTAGTGGTAAAGCATCCACAACAAACAAAGTCAAGCACGCAAAATATAAAAACAATATACGAACAGAAACAATTATGTAATAATTTACCTGTAAAGTTTGTATAAACTGCTTCTGATGCCACCATTTTGTTTAATTATAGTAAAAAACTTTATTACTTTATCGAGAGCTAATATCTTTTCGATGCTCATCTTGTTTTTTTTAAATAATTTACAACTTCATAGATATTTCTCGACGACCGCACTAATAAATTTTGTAACGTTCTTGACAGATGTACATTTTTATTTGAAGTATGGAAATTGACATTTGTTTTTTTAAATGAATTGACACAACACCCAAACATTTTAAAGCTTTTTTAAATACCTGGAAACAGACTTAACTATCGATTTCTAAACGAGAATACGTAAATTCTAGGTAATAAATACTTAAAAATATATAAAAAAAAACAAATACGCTTAAGCCCTTTAACGGTTAACGGCAACTGAGAAACTACCTTCAATACTTATGTAAAACAACTCTCGGGATACAAATTCAATTAAAACTACAAAATTTTCAAATAAATATATATTAAAATAAAATAAAACAAACAGAGTAGGTACCTTTATATACATAAATAAATAAATTTTTTATTACTCAAATTAAAGTGTGGGTTCAATTCACAATAATTCTAAAGAGATCTAACATAAACACCAATGTTACAATTATACACATACAGAATACAGAAAATATACATAAAAAACTTTTACTTGACCACGAAAATACTATATTATTTTTACAACATCATTTTTCAAATGGATACAGTTTTTGTAGGTATATAAGCGATAGAAAGAGAAACGATCACAATGTCGCAAATAGCAAAGGAGATATCTACATCCCTTTCACACATGCCTCAACTTTGACACAATAGGAATATAGTCATCCCTTTCTAATCATTTCTTTCAGTCCAAAGTCCAATCTGTATCCATTTGAAGAATAAAAGAAGCTATAAAAAGCAAATTTATTTATTTATTTAATTCCGCGAGCTTTTTCTTCAAATCAAGTAAAACATTGACTTCAGGCGTCCAAACAGCTTTATCTTTTGTCGAAGCCTTCAACCTCCTAACTTTATCTCCCTGAAAAACATTTTTTAAAAATATATAGATTGCCAGGTCCTATTGGCATGGTAGGATCTACAAATAGCAATTTTAAAGAGCGATTCAAAGTTGTTAGTGTAGATCAGCGGTTCTCAAACTTTTTTGGCGAAGGAAAAAGCCTTAATATAATTGTAAAAAACTGATTCATATGTATTTATGAATAATCATATTGCAATGTAATATTTAGATGTAACCTTATAATCACCCCTTGGTAGGTATTTTTTGCAGTATTTTAGCCCTAGGTTTCCGCGGAACACACTTTGAGAATGGCTGGTGTAGATACTTCGTTGTTGTATTAAATATATCAGAAACCAATGAGAAAATATTAGTCCTAACCAGTGTTACCAACCCTACTAATTTAACAGTAGATTAGCTGTTTTCACATTAATGCCCCTATCTTCTGTTTCATTCATTTTTACTGTTTTTCAATTAGCGTTCAGCCACCTATTACAATATACAAATATTGTTTGACAACCACTGTGTAGTAAAACACAATGACACTAGACGGCAGTATTTACTCTTGTTATTTGAAGCCACAGAAAGGCACATGAAGAAATTTAAGAAAAATAGGTAATGATTTTAAAAAGAATTTTCAAATTCTGAAAATACTAAAGATGAGGCAATTGGGGATGAAAGTGGAAAATAATTTTACTTGTGATTTTTGTTTTTTATTATGCTCAATATTATTATATAACAATGTATGTGAGTCCTGGTAACTAAAAAAAGTAGGTGATTTTTAATTATATGAGGACAGTATGAAATCTGCCTTTTTTACTTTACCTACTGTTTTCTCCTTTTTCTTATTGGTAACACTGGTTCCGACTATGTTAATAGAATTTAGCTATATATGTATATAATTATTTGCAGCCAGTGATGTTAACGTTAAGAAAAATTTACTTGTTCTTGAATAGCTTTCTCCAATGACTCTTTCGTATCCTTTGCACCATTCTTGGCAGTGACCGCGTCCTGTTGGGCGATCGCGAGCTGCTTTTTCAAATCTAGCAACACATTTATTTCCGGTTGCAACACCGACTTGTCTTTCGTCGACGATTTGAGCTGGCGTACTTTTTCACCCTGTTTTTGGGGAATAAATATTTTTTTTTAAATAACTTCGCTTTAGTTTATAATTTTAATAAATATAATTATATATTTAGTTTAGATATACCTGTTTAGTTATAGCAGCTTCTAGCTCCGGTATACTTATGACATTTTTCACAGGTTTTGCATTATTCTCCTGCAAAGAACAACGAGTTATAAGGACATAAAAATACACTTATTTCTAGTAACTGGGCTTCAATAAAGCGCTTTTACTCGTCAAAATAAATACAAATATATATGAAAATTTGATTTAGCTGCTGTATACTGCCAATATCCACTTACATACTAATGTCATAATAATATGTAATTAATCTACTATGACATAGAAGAATAGCTACTGTATAGGGGCATTGGCATCCTATTGTATGTAAAATGACATTGGTTATGTCCAAGCTTTATTATCTATAAGATATTCATCTAACGTCTAATATGATTATAATGCACCTGGAGGGCTACTCAGGCATATCCGAAGTTTCGTGATACGGCCGTGACTTATGTAGCTTACGTGAATTTTGACATATAAGCCCGAAAAACGTCCTGTCAAATGTCCATAAAATAAACCCTGAGTTGTCTATCCGTCGTGGAGACACAGTCAAATCTATAATTTCGTGATTGATTACGTAAGTGTTCCTGAGTAGGAAACGTCCGAAGTGCGCCTGAGTAGCCCCCCTGACCATAATCTAGGGTACCTTTTACTACGGGTATCACAAACACTCAGACCTTTTATATAATAGCTTAACATTCCAGATCATTAAGCTAGAGTATGCTTCTCGAGCGGAGATAGACTAACTACGCCAGCTTCCTAAACAATCTAAAAACCCAGTCACCTTATTAACTCTATCCATTTGAGTACCAGCATATTTTTTCTTCAATTCCTCCAACAGTGTCGGTTCTAACTTCGCAAACAGTGGCTCAGGCTTCCCTATCACGTGACCACTCGGCAAGTAAGGGTGGAACGATGGATTTCTATAGGGGAGGAAATTTAATAGGTTATTTTTAGGTTTTTTTTTGTTATTGATAGCCTAGCATATGACCACACTCCGCCTGATGTTAAGCTAGAGTGCGGTCCATGAGTATAGACGACTGTTACCACAGACAGTCGGCTTGAGGAGACGAATGAGCTCTGTCCAAATCAACAGGGCACACTCCTCTCGTTATCCCGGCTACTTCCAAGCTGATCACGGGTGTTCCGCTTGAAAGTGGTGGTACTTCCCCAGGACGGCAT
This sequence comes from Tineola bisselliella, assembly GCA_028551675.1. NCBI lineage: Eukaryota > Metazoa > Arthropoda > Insecta > Lepidoptera > Tineidae > Tineola > Tineola bisselliella. The sequence goes on from JAPWLS010001133.1 coordinate 18,847, forward strand.
ACTGGGCTAATGCCATCATCAGTCTGCCTACCACTCTTTGTTATAGTAAATAATTCTTTATTCACAATTTACACGTATATACAACAAGATTCACCGCTGGTTCCCACACTGTCCTGTGGGACCGATCAACAATCTGATTGACTATATAAAAATTGCACACACTAGGATATATAAGAATATAATAGAATAGGTGGAAGGGAAGTTCTGATGATAAATACATACAATACATAATATACATAGGTTTAAATACACAGAAATACAGAAACAACATTATGGAAATTTAGGTCTTTCTATGACTGACACAGGAGGACTGTCTCAGTTACGTCATAATATTTAGACCAGCGGTTCTCAAACTTTTTTGGCGAAGGAAAAAGCCTTAATATAATTATAAAAACTTATTTATATGTATTTATGAATAATCATATTGCAATGTAATATTTAGTTGGAATATTTAGATGTAACCTTATAATCTCCCTTCGGTAGGTATTTTTTGCAGTATTTTAACACTTTGAGAATGGCTGGTCTAATGGTTGTCGTGTTTAAAGATTTATTATTAAATAATTATTACTAAAATAGAATAATGATCAGGTGATTATTTCTGAATACAAGCCTACCACTTACACAGGATTAAGTCTAAGCTTCTCCCCGCCGATGTTAAGTTGGCGTTTCAACTTGTGATACGTGTCAGGCATGTACGGAGCAATTAATGTACATAACAGAGCGACAATTTGACAGCATATACCTATAGCTGTCGCTCCTTGAGTTCTGTAAAAGGAAAACACATTAATTTAATTGAACTAAAGTTAAATATATTCTAATAATAATAATTTTTTTTAAAAAGTTGGTTGCCTGGAAGAGATCGCTTCTTAGCGATAAGTATTAAATAAATAAATAAAAAAATAATTCTTTATTGCGCTTCAAAAACATGTCACAATGGCGAGCTTAATGCCATTTGGCATTCTCTACCAGCTAACCATTAGTAGAGGAATGCGATGAATGAGGTATTCTAAATTAGATAATGCATTTTGTTAGTACAGTCGAACCTGGATAAGCGAGAATTTAACCCGAATATTTATATTAGACTATCTTTTACCCGCGGCTTCGCTCGCATTTAAGTCATTAAATAAGTATCAGAAATCATTTCAATAGAAATGAATCAATATGATTCTAAACAGCTGAAACTATAGTCAGTTGGAAACTATAGTAAAAAATATAATTTTTTAAATTATAATTAAATTAGTGTCCTATGTTACTTGTAGTACCTCCAAAAATATAATATGTGCACAAAGTTTCATGATGATCGGTTAAGTAGTTGTTGCGTGAAGACGTAACAAACAAACTCACATTCACATTTATAATATTAGTAGGGATGTTACTCACTTACGAAGGTTTGGGAGTAGTCACTCACTTATAGAGGTTAATAAAAGTCGAGGAACATGGCGCTTCAGTCGGTTTGCGAGTTTTGAGATTTCCATTGAAGTATCATTGTTTAATAGCTTAGCTTACAGAGGTCTAGAATAATTAATTTTCACTCATAAAGGTATTTCGGGTTAAAAATGATTGGACCTGACCATTATTCTCGCTTATACAGGTTTCTCTCCTATCCAGGTTCTATTGTATCTCAATAATCTATACTAATGTATAAAGAGAAAACATTTGATTGTTTGTTTGTATGTATTGAATAGGCTCCGAAACTACTGGACCGATTTGAAAAATTCTTTCACCATTAGAATCCTACATTATCCCTGATGAACATAGGCTATAGAATATTTTCAAAAACCCGGATGAAAATTTCAATAATGTAACTCAAAATGTGAAAAAATACAAAAAAAAAATCATTATATTGCGTACGCTGCGGAAATTATTGACAATAGAGCAAAGTGATGTACTACAGTTTTATAGAGGGCATCAATATCTACAAAAAAGTGTGCGATACCATATGTCTAACTATTACAGTTATGTCACAATAACTACATTATCATATTAAAATTTAAACTTCATAGTACTTTATATCTTCATTACTACGCGAACGAAGACCCATAATTCCAAATATAAAACTCACTTGTCCACATCATTCCCCTTCAACAACACCCATGGCTGCTCCGACTGCATGTAATGGTTACCGAGCTTCGAGATCAGCAGCACATGTTTCAGGGCTTCCCTCAAACGCCCTTTCTCCATATGCTGAACGTATGCTGGTGGAAGAACACCATAGAATTTAGAAAATCTATATATATATATATATTAAGGTTTAAGACATTTATTGACTCAAAAAGAATTTAAAAAAATTCACTTAATTGAGATAACAATAACTATAAATAAACATATCGTACGTAGAATATTGACAACACCATCACAAGGCATTCAAACCCATTATGTGTTTTTTTAACTCATATTTAAATTTACAAATGTTTCTAATATTAGTTATGTTAGGTGGTAATGCATTATAGAACTGTGCCCCTTCCACCATAACACTTCTTTTTCCGTAGCTAGTTCTAGCCCCTAGGATTTTTATCTGGTCTTTACTCCGTGTGTTGAATTTATGTGTTTTTTTATTAAATTTAATTTTTGTACTAATTTGATTTATTTAGTAAGCAGACTAAAGGTACATACTGTAAATATTCAAAGACACAGTTGAATCAACATATTTATTCGTTTACTGACAACCCAAACCCTATATACCAGTGTTTCCCAAAGTGGGGTCCAATTTGATTGTTAAGGGGGGCAATTCGAAAATGGACTCGATACTAGTTTAACCCTTTCGCTTCGGGGCATTTAAATGCAATGCTAGATTTCCGTGCCAAATTTAACGAAAAAAGCAAATTCTTAAATAATTGCGGTAAATAATTATTAGCTGACGAAACCAAAATATCAATTGGGTGTTTGGTTACATTAGGGGGACATAAGAGGTGGGGCATGGCATAAAAAAAGTTTGGGAAACACTGCTATATACATAACACATACCTATACTAGCTATACTGGAGTCTGTATCTATGCAAACGTGTTTTCACTCACCTGTAAGATCTCTGTTAATCAAAGCTATCAATGCAAAGTCATAATGCTTCAAACACAAGTCAGGCACTTTCCCTTTGAAGGCATTCGAACAGAAGCTCAGAGAGCGATGGCAAAAATTACCCAGATTATTCAGTAATTCTGAATTGTTCCTGTGAAAATGAAACATGAGCTACTATTAACCGCAAACTTAAAAAGCTTGGACATTGGTTATACAATAGGATGCCAATGCCCCTATACAGCAGCTATTCTTCTACTTCATAGTAGATTTATTATATATTATTATGTCATTAGTATGTAAGTGGACAATGCCAGTATACAGCAGCTAAATCAAATCGATTGTGATAATTTATTCCATTTATATTTGTATTTATTTTGACGAGTAAAAGCGCCCTCTATTGGAACCCAATTACTAAAGTGAATAAACAAATAAATAAACTTTAAGAAATCTTAAGTGTTATAATTAATTGTTTCAGGCGTTACTTTGCGGAAATCCATATTAAAAGAAATTATTTAAAATTATTTTGCTTATAATTCCCGCTGCATTAGGTCGATGAAGGAAAATAACCTCCACCAACTTGCAATAACTTGTCTCGATGTGTTTATTGAATGAATTTATTGAAATAATATGAATAATATTTTTAAAAAAATATTGAATGTTGGTGGAGGTTATTTTCCTTCATCGACTTAATGTAGCGGGAATTATAAGCAAAATAATTTTAAATAATTTCCTTTAAGAAGTATTACTCTAAAATGAAACATAAGCTACTATTAACTGGTATAAAGTAGATGTCCATGTATCTCAAACTTACCTAGTACCGAGTTCCACCCAACTGAAACTCGAATCGGAACTCTCAGGTCTGATGCTGGCCAAATAGAACCTCCAAACATCAGAAGGTATCCCGGTGTCTTTGGCATCGTTACCAAAGACACCGACACCACGTGACTTGGAAAACTTCCCCTCCTCATAATTCAAGTACTCCGTCGCAAACAGATGGTCCACGAGGATGTAGCCCTCATTTGCGCCCAACAGAACAGCTGGGAACATGACAGAATGGAACGGAACGTTGTCTTTCGCCATGAATTGGTACAATTTCACCTGAAAATATGAAAAACATGAAGCTTTTGACCCTGTAACACAACTAGGTCCCTTCACCACTTTAACTTCAGAAGTACACACGGCGATTTTCAAATGGATACAGTTTTTGTAGGTATATAAGCGATAGAAAGAGAAACGACCGCGGTGTCGTGAACGACAAAAGAGATATGTGCATCCCTTTCACACATGCCGCAACTTCGATACGATAAGAATATAGTTATCCCTTTCTAATGGTTGTTTCTAATAATGTAATAAAGGATACATACATCAATATCCTTTTCTGGTTTCCACCATTTCTCGTAATCCTTAGTACAGCATTGGGTTATGCTTAAATAACCAATAGGCGCATCAAACCATACATAGAACACCTGAAAGAACAAGAATCAATAACTAACAAGCATTTGTAACCAGCTACCGGTAGATGGCGCTACTAGAACTAAAACACGGGAACTTACCTTATCAGAATAATTGGGTAAAGGTACAGGCACGCCCCATTTCAGGTCCCTCGTTATAGCCCTAGGACGTAAGCCCTCCTTCAACCAAGCCCTGAGTACGGAACGAGCTATCGCAGACCAGGAAGAAGCCCGGGCTTGTGACCACGTATGCACCATGCAGGATAACTGTAATGAATTCGTTTATTAGAATCATAGTTATTTACACAAGTTCACTGTAGAGGGCGTTCTAACCTAATACAGTCAACTGCGTCATCATCGCTCATGGACCACTCTTTAGCTTAACATAAGGCGGAGTGTAAAATAGACCAATCACAAGCTTGAAACAATGTTGACGTGATTTTTGACCAATGAAAATAATTCATTACAAATAAGCCTATTCAATACATACAAACAAACAAACAATCAAATGTTTAATCTTTATTATATTAGTATAGAAGAACAACATATGCAAATTAATATTGGAAGTGGATATTTGATATATAAGTATATGCAACATATTACTATTTTATTTTGATTACTGTCTAATGGTTGTCGTGTTTAAAGATTTATTATTAGAGATGTGCCGATTATGGCTTTGGTCGACTGGCCGACTAGCCGATCAGTCGGTTGTAAATAAGCCGACTAGTCGGCCGACTAATCGGCCAAGCCGACTACGGTTTAGGGGATTCCCGTGACGCTTCGTTTACAGCTGATTTGCTGCAATTTCAGTCACTACTGACATGTGGACAAATATAAATAACAAAAAAAGTTTTACAGCTCACTAGTTTGACGATAGTTTCAAATATCATCACGCAGTATTGCAATATATGTCATTAAATATTATGTTGATTTGTTTTTTAATTAAGATACTAATTTTGTTTGAAAAATGTCATCAATATATTTTCTTTACAAGGAAGTAACACATCCATTTTATTGAGAAATAGACATGAAGTAAGAAGCCGACTAGTGGCCGACTAGTCGGAACATCTCTATATATTATTGATTAGTAAATAATTTTGACTGCATAAAATATTATAGAATAAAATGCACTCAAGTAATGATCAGATGATCACAGTGTTATTCCTGAATACAGGCTTTAGATTCAATTGAACGTTTGAAACCTAAAATGTGATATTAAATATCGTCATATATGTGTTTGTTCTATTTACCAGCGGTAACTCCAAAAACTGCTGCTCGCTACTCCTGAGCACGGGCGTCTCCCCGCATTGCTTGCACCGTGGCTGCACCAGGTCGGTCGCGTTCACCAGCTTACCACACTTGTCGCACTGATCACCTCGGGCGCTCTCGTAACCGCATCCAGGTGTCGGGCATGTGCCTTCAACAAATCTACCATAACAAAAAAACACTTAATTTGTAGTAACGCTCATTTACACCGTTAGATGGCGCTGATTAATTATGAAATGAAATGAAATGAAAATAGTTTATTAGCATAGGCACTAAAGGCGTGCGCTTGCTCATCGTTAGACTCTACCATGACTTCGGAAAGGCATATGACGAGAAGAAGACCACAAGAAACTCGTCAATCATAGCCTGTACATGAAATAATTAACAAAAAAAACTGAATTTTCATTCAGAAAAAAAAGTAAATAACATTACATAAGTCACATAATTCTCAATAATACATAATTGGCAAGAATTAAAATTAGATCAGATCCACGGTGCAACCACACAGGTATCAGCCCCCAATAATATGAAGAAAAAAAAATGTATTGCACAATTATGCTAGTTTGAAGAAACTTCTGTGAAATAATATTGCTGATGGATTGAATTGATTGATTGAATGAAAATGGATAAAAAATATAATTATCACAATGCATTGTGGCAATAAATATAAAGAAACATGAAAGATGACACTGACAGACTCAAATCTTCTTAAATAAGTATTTTCGGCCCGTTCAATCGACCGCCACACTAGTATATGATTTTTTTTAAACATTTACAGTATACAATATTCTAGTTCAGGGTCAAGACATTGTATATATTACCGAACATGTAGTACCATACATGTAGTAACATAGTCCGAACTAACATTTTGGTTTCTATTAGAATCTAACTAGAATCTCAATAGGACCCTAATATACAGACATATTTTTTCATGAATTAAAATTAACATATGAATTGTTTTAAAACTCACCTGTCAGCTAAAAACCTATCACACTTTTGGCACAACAATTGGTCCACAGACTGCTCTGAGATGAATCCATTCTCCTTCAGTTTTAGGAACAAGCGTTGGGTTATTCTAAAAAAAAATGAATATTCAATATTACTGTTAGTACCAGAGGCGGCTCGTCCTAAAGAGCGCTGGTGCAGTGCCCTCCCACGAAAATTACAGAACTTATATTACAGCGGCGTAGATATAGGTAATATAATATACTATTGTATAGGCATAGTAGAATAGAATGAATGTAATGTAAGGATAGTATGTATTATGAAGAAATATAGATTACTTCTGTAATTTTCGTGGGAGTGCACTGCACCAGCGCTCTTTATGACGAGCCGCCTCTGGTTAGTACAACAAGAAAATGTAATAATAAATGTTGAATAAGGATGGCAGTGAAACAAAACATCTTCTTAATATATTCTTTAATTTCACATCATCAATACATATTACAAAGCACACGTCGACTCTTCTCGTACAGGCCCCTTTACACACTACATCATAGACATCACTCACATACCAAATAACACGAATAGACCCAATTGGGACAATATTATTAAACAAAACTTCAGTCGTTAGGAATTTACAAGACTAAAAAGATGTCCTGCGTTTTAACATCATCATTGAAAGTTGAAATGAAATGAAAATCGTTTATTAGTAAACACCCTATAGTCATGCACTTGCACATGGTCACACTCTACAATGGCATAAATCCCTACTAATATTATAAATGTGAATGTGAGTTTGTTTGTTACGTTTTCACGCAACAACTACTTAATCAATCATCATGAAACTTTGTACACATATTTTTGGAAGTACTAGAAGTAACATGGGATACTTTTTACTATAGTTTCACATTTTCATTTCATTCAAAAATCCAATTTATATGTTAACAAGTAACGATCGAAACGATTTCTTATAAATGCGTGTAACAGAACGTAATGACAGCTAGGTGGCAGTAGACAGTTGCAATGGATTATTATCATTGGTCAGACATCACGTCAACAATGTTCCAAGCTTGCGATTGGTCTATTTTGTTTCATAAAATAAATAAAAGTACAAAGATCACTCACTCAGTCTGCTCCGGCGTGCTGGTTCTACCAAAATAATCAAAACCAATGTTAAACCATCTATAAACGTCGTTATGTATTTGGTAGTACTTGTCGCAAATCTGTCGCGGTGTTAGTTTCTCCTCCAGTGCTTTGGTTTCCGTTGCCGTGCCATACTCATCGGTGCCGCAAATAAATAACGTATTATAGTCACATAATCTGCAATATCTGTGGTAAAAGAAAAAAACACGAGCTACTATTAACTGCTATAAGCATTGGCATAGTGCAGGGGTCGGCAGACTGCGACTCGCGAGACGCATGCGGCTCTTGCCATAGGATTATCTGGCTCTTCTTACAATACAATAGTATATAATAAAGTTCATGTTGCGGCTCTCTGAAGGCATGGAAAAATCTACAAACTTAATATTCGGCTCATCTGGTTGATTTGCCGACCCCTGGCATGTGTACCTGATACCTTGGCCATAATCTATGTAATTTTATGTTTTATGTATATAATAGGATGACAATGCCCCTATACAGCAGCTATTCTTCTACATCATAGTAGATTTATTATATATTATTATGACATTAGTATGTAAGTGGACAATGCCAGTATACAGCAGCTAAATCAAATTGATAATTATTAAATTAATAAATTTATTTCATTTATATTTGTATTGATGAGTAAAAGCGCTCTATTGGAGGCTAATTACTAAAAGTAAATAAATAAATAAAAAAACTTAATTATCTAGGTACTAACTACGATACTTAATAGTTCACACTCGACAGTCGTCAGTCGACACAAAAAATACAGATACAGGCTGCTATAGGGTGTGGGTGTAACCTTTTTGTATGAAAAAATTAACCGGGGTAAGACAGCGGGTATTCGCTAGTTACAGTTTAGTTTATAGTTATTATTTTAGACTGCTGCCCCACTCTGAGGTAGATGATGCTATACCACGGTAGTACCACCACTTTTAAGTATAAAAAAAGTGGAGTAAGCTAGTCATTTTCCGAGATGAACTTTCCTACTAACAAGTAGCCGAGATGAACTGTCAAGGAAGCATATTTAACTCCTCAAGCCGGTATATTGAAGACATAACTGCTGTCTCCGAACATAGACCACACTCCAGCTTTCGTCTCTCAAATATTTCAATTTTATTTTTTAAATGTGTGATACATATTACACTAGCGCCATCTACCGCGAAGTACCAGAAGCGCATAACATAACAGAGGGTTACCTTGCAAATATATCAGCGGAAAGTACACAACCAATTATATTGCCCAAATGTGGTACATTATTAACGTAAGGCAGAGCTGAAGTTATTAAAATATTTTTACGATCTTTCAGCGGTAATCTGAAAACAAAAAAAAAACAATATATAATTTAAAAAAACATTAAAAAAGTTAACAGTGGTATAAACCTTTTGTTTTCTATTGTTTGTGTGTTTTTTAAATATTTATAATATGAGGCGGTCGATTCTACAGGCCGAAAATACTTATTTAAGAAGATTTGGGCTTTTGACGTTTTATTCTGTCAGGGTCATCTTTCTTGTTTTTATCTTTTCTTTTTATTGCAACGTCAAAACCCCCAAATCTTCTTAAATAAGTATTTTCGGCCTGTAGAGCCGTCCGCCACAAATATCTAATAAAAAGAATCCTATATTACTTCTAGTACCTCCAAAAATGTGTTGCGTAAAAACGTAACAAACAAACTCACATTCACATTTATAATATTATTAGGGATAATATACATAAAATCTTATTTGTGTATTCATTAGTATTTCGAATATTATTTGGATATTTTATTTTTAACTTTAACATTGTCTTTCTCTCTATCACATAATAAGTAATTTAAAATCTAGACAGCTTTTAACTCTACTAATCAACACTAGATGGCGCAAATCAGTGACAAATCACTTACACGACTTTATCTTGCACTAAAGGTTTCTGCATGTTACCCGACCCACTGAACCAATTATCTTTTGCCCTATTAATCTCTTGCAGACTTGCTTCATCAAAGTCGTCCGAATCCGTCGGCGAATGAGGACATGCTGATGGGACACCGAGAGAAGATGACGGAGAGAATGGACCGGTCGGACAACCGCCCCATTGTTTTATTGCATCCTATGTAGAAGAAAAATATATTTATCTATTATTAACTCATTACTTCCCACTGTCCTATTTTTAAGACACTATATTCAAAATTTTTTTTTAACCTAAGTTATGTTATGTCAACAGACGTAGTATTGTGTTTGGGATCATTGGTTTTAAACTAATAAATCATGCAGACATCATAACACCTTCAATAATAATAATAAAGTATAATGATTAATGTAACATTAGAACAATGACAATAGCAGTTAAATGTAATAGTGTTCGCTTTGTAATTTTAGTATATACAGTAATGCCCCGCTTTACGCGAGGGATACGTTCCGAAAAAAATCGCGTTAACTGACATTACTGCGACCATAGAGAGTTGATGACTACATTATGTTTATACCCACTCTTTCGCGTAATTTAATAATAAATTTGAATTTCGCGTTATAGTGAAACAGCGCATAACGGGGTCGCGTAAAGCGGGGTATTACTGTAAGCAGAATCAAAGTTTTATTTTTTATTGTTTCTGATGAAATTCGTATTTTTACACTATTTTTCTGATGAAATAATTTTTTTTCCCGTTGAGAAAAATATTTACATAATTTTAATGTAATTTTTTCAAATTGATCATTTTTGTTGTCTCAAAAAAAAAGCATTATGTTCCGATTTTGTATACCGTAAAAGAAAGCAGTAACCAACTTCAAAGTACATAAAACTGATTCTTAGACTTCTACCAATTTCTATAATATAATAAAAATAAAAACAAAATATAACTTTTATCCTCATTGTCATATTTTATAGGACAGGCAGACTCAGCGTTAAAAAAAATTTTTTTTCATTTTTTTTTTTGTCATATTATTTTTTCTTAACGTATTATGAACTTAAATAATTTACCAAATTATTCCAATGTTTTCGATGCTTGGGAAGTAATAGGAAATCTCTGAACATTACCCATATTTATACCCTCATTTGTCTAACACAGCCAACTTTGGGAACCGCTGCACTAGAGAACTGCCACATTCCACCACTAGCTTATAGTATGGTCTCATGGGAAGGCAAGGTTACCACGGACGGTAACTCAAATACATCAGTCGCCTCCAGGTCAAGCATTCTCACCTGAACAGGCTTCATAGCAGCCACCTCCTCAATCCACTTTCTCAAACAATCAAATTGTACCAAATAAGGCGCATTTAATTGTGAGTTATAATAAACTGTATACAACGTGCACCATATTGATATATCAGCCGGTGTCAGTTTGTCCTGAAATAAAAATAAAGCTGGTATATTTTTCTTATTTGTCTTCATTTGACATCTGAGTCAAGTCTAAAAATAAAAGCAGTGATCTCTACCAGGCAGCCAACCTTAGGGTAGTAAATCAGGAAGAAATAGTAGGGTGAATTTAAAATAATATATACAAGTGAATAATAAAGATATAAATAATACTAAATATATATTATAAAAAATATATACACACATATACATATACTACTAAAATAAAAAAATAAAAATAATAATAACGCAGACAGTTTTATAGTGAGAGATTTAAGAGTGGTAGGCAGACTGATGATGGCATTAGCCCAGTATGCCGTCCTGGGGAACTACCACCACTTTCAAGCGGAACACCCGTGAAGTGACCTAGTCACGTTAGTAGCCGGGATAACGAGAGGAGTGTGTGTGCCCTGTCAATTTGGACAGAGCACATTCGTCTCCTCAAGCTGGCATAGTGGAGTCGACTGTTGCGTGCGGACATCTGTCTGTGGTAACAGTTGTCTATGCTCATGGACCGCACTCTAGCTTAACATCAGGTGGAGTGTGGTCATATGCTGGGCTATCAATAAAACAACAACATAGTCGGACTTAAATAAATAAATATAAAAGTACTTACACCGAGTATGAACTTCTTCTTACTGAGTACATTCTCAATTTCTTGCATTAAACTTGTGAACATCTGCTTGACATCTGGTGTCACTTTGCCAGTTACTATGTTCTGCACTATAGGATAAAGGCGAGTCGCCTCCCATTCTTGCATTTGCTGGCTGAAAATAATTATTAGAACAATAACCATGGGGGCTACTCAGGCGCACTTCAGACGATAATATGTTTCCTACTCAGGATCACTTACGTAAGCATTCACGAAATTACGGATTTGACAGCAACACCACAATGGATAGGCCACACAATGCTTATTATACAGATATTTGACAGGAATTTTTATGAGCTTATATGTCAAAATTCACGTAAGCTACAGAAGTGACGGCCCTATCACAAAACGAATCACTGAGTAGCCCCCAAGACCCAAAATCAGGACACCCTGCCTGCCAAGGACAAGACAAACATATGCTATTACTATTCTGTACTATTAACATCACCGCTCACATCTCCCAAGGGTTAACTGGCAGAAAATGGGACATAGGCAGGCTTATATATATTTGGCTTGGCTTTAGTTGAGGACGCCAAGACTGTATGAATAATGAAAAGGTTAGGTTAGAGTTAGCTCTGTATTAAGTATGACAACCACAACAGCAGCCATCATTGCCCATCATAGCTTGTCTTTTTTTTAATTGGCACAATTTAGAAAAATTATTTAATAATATTCTTTTAACTGGGAATCCATACCATGGCTTCTATAGAAAGAAAGTAAGAATGTCTACACTTACCACATGCCATTTTGTGTCACCTCATCGGAAAACAAATACTGAACTGCGGCATTACTAGAGAAAAAGAGAAGTTCTTCATCTACTTCCAAATAAGGAAGCTGACGTGGACCAGTCTTTATATCTGAAGCATGGAGGAATATTTGGTGTCAGGCATATAGTAAAAGAAATAAGTAACAATAAAAGTAACACAAAAAACATAATCTTATTAAAAACTTACCTAATTGACATAAAGAAAAGAGTTTTAAAAAGTAGGAATGTACTTTATCGATCGGTTTTTAATTGCAAAAATTATCCAAATAATGTAAATTAATTCAGGAAAAAACTCGCAAAAATTATTCATATATTTAATCTTTAGTATTTTGATTAAAAATATGTATAATAATATAAAAAATATTTCATGAAAAATCATATACTTCATCATCTTAGTGAACGGGTCATAAAATTACTTGCCTGCCAAGGAAGCACTTTTGAGAGTCACTTTTTTATTACCAAAATTAGCTGCAATAAGCAACTTGAGGGTTGAAGTATTATTTTCATTCGTATAAATATCCATTTTCATTTAAAACATTCAATAAAACCTTAATAACCTCAAATCTTCTCAGTCCAGCCGTGAACAAATGACAGATGACACATCAAGACTAGTGATGTGAAATAATAATCAATTAACAACTTTTCGACATTGCTAGAGTTGACTTTTGACATGAGGGTTTACGTGTGATTTAAAATTTTATAATTTCTTATTGAACTGCTGCTTGAATACTCGACATTGACAGAATTGTTTTTAATATATATCTGAAGCCATTAATAAAAGCAGAATTCTTCACCACTGAATAAAAACCCTGTTCCATCTAAAAACACACAATAAACAATTTTCCAATGCATATAGGAAACGAGGTCAAAATGAAATAAAACAAACTTGATTAATTGATACAATTATATTTAATTACTATAAAACTTAATAAAAACTATAAAATGCTTATATTTAATATAGGTATACCTACATCCTACCTAATTTACACCGCATTTTGTACGCGGTCCAACCTGTAATATCAATTAAACATCGAGTACATTCGGCTAAAATCGGCAACGAGAACTAATTTTCGCGTGCATGCCTAATAACTACACTAACATACTAATGATATTTATATATAAATTGAATTATGTAAAACTAATAAAAAATTATATAAAAATGTACTATTTAAGCCTTAGGGGTCATTCAAGTATTACGTAAGCGCTTGAGGGGGGCGGGGGAGTCTTTGCTTTGCTTATTTTTGATGACATGGTGGGTGGGGGGGGGGGGGGGTCGATATCGTGATTACGTCAGCAATTATATCAATAAAAAAAGAATACATTAAAAGAAAAATGCATATAGGTACCAATGATTACGTAAGCAATTGGGGAAGAGGCTTTTGCTGACTAGGGGTGGGGGGGGACTGGGGGTCAATAATTGTAAAAAAACTGCTTACGTAATACTTGAATGGCCCCTTAGTAAGGAAAATACTTTAATAAAATTAACAGTTAACCTTAAAATTCAATTTGGATTCTCCAATTTAGATACATAAAAGTACACAGGTAGTCCTTGTTCTACGGCAGTCGAAATTTTGACACCATTTCTACTTTTAATAGTTTAAATTAAAATGCCGCCAATAAAGAGTAAAGCCATCCAGAAAAAAACGTGAAAGACACTATTTTTTCAGTTATAAGAACCTAACTATTACTGTTCCCTACAAATTTTAATCATCAATTCTCTCAATGAGCCCGTCAAACACACCGCGTCCGATCTAAGGGTTAACGAGTAAGAATCCACTACGAATCATGCGATGTTAGACTGTACTATATTTCATTTATTCTCTGACACATACATTGTAACAACAAAAATCTGATTAAAATTAATACAAAAAAACGAATTATTTATATTTTTATATACATAAATATCACAAATTTAATTACCAAATTGCACGCCTCTTAGACGCTATCCGTAGCAGAGAGGCTACTCAGGAACACTTAGGGACCCATAATGATTCACGAAAATACAGAATTGACAGTTACTTAGCGATAGGCTACACAGGGCTTATTTTACGGATATTTGACAGGAATTTTTACTGGCTTATATGTCAAAATTCAAGTAAGCTACAGAGGTGACGGCCGTATCACGAAACTTCGGATATGCCTGAGTAGCCCCCCAGTTACCAAAACAAGCCGTAGTACGCGTCTATGACGATACGCTCGACCAAAATTTTGAATATCCAATAATAAATTTAATAGTAATATAAAAAACGCATCTCAACCCTGTGACTTCATTAAATTATAATATATATCAGGGGTGACCAAACTCCTTGATAATCCGAGCTATTTTTCAAAATTTAGTGAGCTGCAATTAAATACGTATTTAAATTTTATTTAAATACGTATTTAAATGTTATTTAAAAAAACGTTGCATTTAGTCTTTCATATTTATTGTCAGTAATTTAAAAGGCATTTTGAAACACATACGGAACGATATTTCTTTCAAATATGAAAAGGGAACTCGAGAGCCACAAATAATCCTTCAAAGAGCCGCAGCTTGGCCACCCCTGATATATAGAAAAAAAACATTAAAAAAAATTTAATTCAATTTCCATAGAGCATGAAAGTACAATTCTTCACAAAGAAAATGCGTACCCGTACGATTTTCTATGACCTTCCCTAGGGCAAGAGTGGCCATTTTCCGAAGACACTTTTTTTTCGAAAAATCGATGTATCTCGGTAAAAAAATAATACTTTTTAATTTTACAAAAACGAGCTTATTTGGCTAGTAAATACCTACCTTAACTGGTAAATTTCAAAAAAAGAAACAAAAAATGAAAAAAGTTATTATAAAAACAAAAAATGGTCATTTTCAACGAGATTTTTTAAAATAACTCGATAATTTATGCATCGAATTAAACTCAACAAATATGAATCGATACATTTTTTTAATACCTACAACTATCTAATTTAACTTTTACTGATTGGAGATATTTTTTTTTTTTTATTAAAAAAAACAGTTTTTTTCGAAATTTCGGAATTTTTTAGGTTAGGTTCGCCATTCTGGCGCGAGTTGCTCCACACAGACACTCATATTATTATTTTTTCTTATACGACTGTATTTTTCTTGTCCGGGTTAGATTTTTTTTTTACTTTTTTTGTTCATTGATTGGACTAAATGCGAAGCAGCGCGCTATGTTATTTTTTTTTTCCGATAGTAATAATAATTTGTCCATCGATTAAAAATCTGTTTTTGAAAGAAAATTTAACGTAGAATACGATGGTAATACTTAAAACTCGATACGAGATGGGGGCAATTGTTAAAAATCAATTTATAAACTTCAATCGTTAATAACAATCTTAAATTGTTAATAATTTTTTTTCAAAAATATTTTATTCTTAAAGCTTGTTCTTTTACCTTTAAAATGATGTAAAAAACCCGACTGTATCATAAATAGAACCTGAGTTGTAAATTTTTGAAAATTACTCCTCAAGCCCAAAATCACCAAAACCGCGAACTTTCAATTCTGGCTAGCGTCTAAAATATTGTGAAAAGTAAAAAAATAAAAAATACGGGTCTCTCTTTTTTCAATATAGAACCCGTAAAAAAAGTTTGTCGGTCAAAAAGTCAGAAAAAGGTGTTCGGTTTGTAAAAGAATGCCCCATAT